>MKEJ01054616.1:0-11587 GCA_001753735.1 Embelia ribes
AATTGTAACACATGCAAATAATTTAGTAGTACTTATTTTAGTAAATTATGATTCTATTTTTAAGTAATATCAACACACACAGAATATAACCATATAGTTGTTTATACAATTTTTATAAATAATTTTTTGTATGGAGTAGAAAATGAACTTGCGTAATAGATACATAAATCAAGTTGTTCATCTAATAATTGATTAAGAGCAATGAAAACAAAAATCAAGTTAATATTAACCACCCATAAGCTTTTGTCTAATAATAGATACATAATCCGTCGAGGTCTTAGGTTAGCAAGGCGATTATGTTTAATCATATATTTTCGACAAAATTAGTATACCCCTTCAACTTCTAATTTTGCAAATTACAGTTCATTATGAAAATTTATTAACAATCCATTTCTGGCTTTGAACTTTTGTTCAAGCCAAAATGGCTTCATACCAAATTCCAAAACCCCCCAAATGTTTTGTTTCCAAAATTTAATTTTGGAAACATGCCTACCCTCGCGAATGCTCCCACGCCCGAACCGTATCAAAGCATCTTTTCCGAGATTCTACAGAGCCTCGCAAGCTACTTTCTCTCTGGGGTCATTTTCCTCTTGATCGTTGGTGGATTGATGTATTTCGTCCATTTCTCGCTCCTGCTCCTGCTAGCCTTATGGAGAAAATTGGTCGAAACCCTGCGTAGCTTCGCTTTCTTTAACAGTATCTTCCGAACCATCGAAGAGAAGAAAAAGAGCAGGATTTTCAAGAATCTACATTTACCACCACCCATAAAGTACCAAACCGAAGAAGAGAAGGCGTTGCGATGCAATGCTTGTGCTATTTGCTTGGAGGATTTTAAGGATGGGGAATTATGCCAAGTTCTACCTTTGTGTTACCACACATTTCATTCGCCTTGTATAAAGCCTTGGTTGGTCAATAACCAAATATGCCCTAATTGTCGATCTCCGATCACCAACGAGAAACCATCACAACTAGAGCGATCATTGGCTTACCAATAACGGATTTTCATCTTGCCCCCGTCGATATAGATTTAAAAAATTGTAAATCATTTTAGGGCATGAACAATTTTATCCGTGTCAAGGTATAACTACGTATATATTGACCGTCGAAGACCTTGTATTTGGTGAAGGAAATGCATTTTTCTTTTGATTTATATATATGTATGTATATAGGGGTTTGATAAATTATATTTGTGATGTGATTTGTGGTAGTTGTTATGAAAGCATCCATGTAGAGCTTGGGTCTAGTGTTCTATTCATACAATGTGTTCTCCTCTATACATGCAAGGATCAGATTTATAGATGCAAGTATATAATTTTTTTTTTACGTAACACCATGCAAATGTTGCCATGTAAGAACACGAGCATTTACATGTAAAACGAAATCAATATTGGACTGATAAATTTAAATAATTATTCTTTTGTTACATATCAACGCATGAATAATATGTATAAATTTTTGATATACTTATATGTATAAAATCTTTATCCGTCTTGTAATATGCCACCTTTAAATAACATAAATGGATTGAAGTTTAATATTGGAAAGATTATGGTATATCCAAATATAGAAAGTTAAAGAAGTCTAAAAATTGGTTATTGTTTTTATCAAAGTCACCAAAATTTTGTATGCTGTGATGATATTAGAATCCCAAATTTTAGTAGCAACCAACAAGGGAATCAGTTTTTTTCACCTTTTTTTCCCTTTGTTCGTTCTTCCTTTCTCTTCATTTTTTTTTTCATATTCTTTCGTGGGCTTCTAAAAGAAATATATAGCTTTTGCATAATGTTTGTTTGTTATTTTGTGTGCCCAAATGCTCAGGCCCATGTGAAAGATGTATATGTTTTAATTCTTGGATTAAGCCTTAATAGAATGGGGTTTTCATACTTTTTGCCACTTCACGGAACATAGAATTAGCAACAAGTGAACTCACATATTTATGAACAAGTTTGGAAATATCTCGTCGAAGGCTCGGCTCAGCTTTTTGTTTTCAATATTTCAAACAGAAATTTTTTAAACAATGGAGTCTGATGAGGGTCATTGAATTTTGCGTATTAAGCTTATAATCGGAGAGAAAATTATAAATGTTCTAAGTATTTATGAACCCCTAGTATGCCTAGATGAGACTAACAAAAACAAATTTTGGAATGATTTATATGAAGAGGCACAAGAAATACTTCCTAGTAAAAAACTATTTATTAGAGGGGACTTAAATGGATAAATTGGTGAAAGTTGAAAAGGTTTTCAGGGTTTGCATGGGGGACGTAGTTTTGGGGATAGAAATAGTGTTGCACATACTATTTTGGATTTTGCTACAACTTATGTCTTATGCTAGTAAATGCATGGTTAAAAAAAAAAAAAAGAATCACATTTGGTGACATTAGAAATAGAACATACACTAACCAAATTGATTTTTTACTAACTATAAAAGTAGATAAAAACAAATGTAATAATTGTAAAGTTATATGAGGAGAGAGTATTGCTACCCTACATAGACTCTTACTTATGAATGTTTGTATCCAAAACTGATAGAAGAAAATGGGCCAAGTTCAAGAACCGATAATTAAGTGGTGAGAGTTGAAGGGTACGGAGATGATAGCATTTAAAAATAAGGTAGTTAAAAAGGTTGATTATGAGGGTGAAATAGATACAAATGCAATATGAGAGAATATAACACAATATGTGAAAATAATAGCTAAATAGACACTTAGGAAATCTAGATGAAGAGTGCCCCTAGAAAGAGATATTAGTAGTGGACCGAAGAGGTAAAAGTAGTGTCTAAAACAAAGCAAAAGAGTTATAGAGATCTCAAAAATTATAGGAACAATCAAGCTTATGAGAAATATAAAGAAACGGAAAGGAAAGTAAAAAAAAAAAACGTTTGGGATACAAAATCTAAACTTCATGAGGAACTATTTAGAAGATAAGATACAGAAGATGGAGAAAATGGGTTGTGTAGAATTGCAGGACTGCGAGATAAGAAGAATAAGATTTTTAATGGTGTGAGGTGCATGAAAGTTATACTAACAAGATTTTGGCAACAAAATAGGAGATCAAACAACGATAGAGAGGTTGTTTCGACAAACACTTTAATGGTGATAAGTTGAGTAATTTAGGTAATATTGTTGTTTCTTCAGATGAAATTAACCACAATTTTATGTGAAGAATTAGACAGTGCGAGGTTAAAGAGACTTTTAAAAAATGAAGATGAATAAAACAGTCGGATCGGAAGACATCCGTGTTGAAGTTTGAAAAGTTATTGGTGATGTGGGGATAAAATGGTTAACAACCCTATCAAACAAAACCTGGCACAATGGGAAAATACCTGATGAATGGAGAAATAATATACAAAATATTAAAATACTATGAAGCTTTGGGAGAGAGTAATTGAGTATAGGTTAAGGTAAAATACTACAATTTCGAAAAATCAGCTTAGTTTTATGCCTGAGAGATAGACCACAGAGTCAATTAATTTATTGCGACAACTGATGGAGAGATATAGAGCAGGAAATAAAAACCTAAACATAGTTTTTATTGATTTAAGTAAGACTTATGATAGAATTCTAAGATAATACTTTTTGTGATTTTTTATAAATAAATTGTTTGCTCTTAAATATATAAACATCATTATGGATATGTATGAGGGTGAAACTATTAATGTCAAAATAAGTTGTGCCTTATTTTTCGGGTTTCTTATTACAATAGGGTTCTATCAATACTTAATACTAAACCTTTCATTATTCGCAATAGTAATGGACGAGCTGACAAGGCACATCTAAATTGAAATGCCATGGTGTATGTTATTTGTTGATGACATAGTTTTGGTTGACAAGACTAGAGCGTCATAAATGATAAAATATAATTGTTGAGAAATACTTTAGAATATTACGGTTTTAAACAACTGAATATGTGGATAATTGTTTCAGTGGGCGATATATAATGGATCCAGCTGTAGTTAATTTAGTTGGGGAGGTGGAACTAAATGTTGATCATTTTTTATACATAGGATCAATTTTTCAAAATAATAGTGGGATAAAAAGAAATTTCAATCACAGAGCCCAAACATGATAGATGAAAGGGGGAAATGCATCCAAAGTTTTATGTAACTGTAATATGCCTCTATGGTTAAAAGAAATTTTTTATAAGATCGCAGTACGACTAGCTTTATTGTATAAAAGTGAGTGTTGAAATATTAAAAATAAAACGAACACAAAATGAGTGCAGTAAATATGCGTATATTGAGGTGGATGTACGGAAAGACTATGAAGGATATGATTAGAAATGAAGATATTCGGGTTAGATTGGAAGTGACACCAATTGAAAATAAGATGAGTGGAAACTGTTTAAGATGGTTTATACATATAAGAATGATGCTTATGAATGTATCAATTAAAAAATGCAAGAGTATTAGAGTATGAATGGATATTAAAAGTAGAAGTAGACCTCAAACTATACGTATATAAATATTATAAAACGGCATGCGTATTGCGATGTTGGACGAGCAAATAACTTTCGATAGGAATAAGTAGTATCGAAAAATTCACCTTAATGACCCGATGTTGATATTTTATTTTGTTCAATTTAGCCTACTACCTATCCCAATTTGCTGGGATTATCAATACTCGATAATAATGAATGGAGCCCGATAAGGGGGAACCTTTAACAAGGAGGCTCGTTCTCTATTGCACTATACTACATATACTCCACAAGTTAAAAGGGAGAAAGTTTTGGTGGGTGCAGAACACTAAAGGATACATTACAACATTGATAGGGTTTGTTTACTAATCATACTTACATATAGTGTAATCCAACGATATCATCCCTATGACGACACCCAGCGGATGGAATAGTAAGATGATAGAAGGAGGGAGCTTTATTATACCGATTCAGACAGACGCTGCCACGATTATAGTCGTCGTTAAATATAATTGATATAGCACGCCATGACAATACAGTAATTGGTGTTTCAGTTTGGATAAGCAAGCTAAATATGATTTTCTCATTATTTTTCATTTTTATCAACGTGCCAAAAGAATGTAGAAACTGGCATGAAAAATAAACCACTCGTATTAATCTATTAGAGTCTTTGTTATATTGATGTAGTACACGGTTTCATTACGGGAAAATACTAGAATACAAATAAACAGTATCATTATATCGATACAAGGGAGCTGAATTCCATACAAGAAAAACATATTCTTTTATTAATACAAAAATTAATGGCTGCATAATTTTAATAAGATTAATATTGACCATTGATTAAGTTGCTTAGAAAATTTGAAACGAATTTCTTTGGTTCCTAGTATAATTGTTGAGTGTCATTATAGCATTGATATAATAATACCATTTATTTATTCAAGTTTTCTTCTCCACTATAATCGAAGGTGATTTTATTTATTTATTTATTTTTAATTCTTGTTTATTTTCATATTGTTTAATGGTCTCATGCCCAAGGCCCAACTTTCAGGCGTGAATTTTGAAAGAACCAAAGCCCAATTCCACAAGAAAAAGATAGATACAAGAAAAGGAATGGTAAAATGTTTATGAAATAAGAATAAAACTAACACTTTGCCTCTTTAGGTTTCTTACTATTTCAGAATATGCTTTGCGGTATCTGAAATTACACTTTGCCCCAAGTCATAATACAAGTTTGAATTTTACGTGGAAAGATCATGTTACCCCTAACTTTATGACTTCATGTAAATAATTTTGAAGCTTATAGTTGTGAAAATTAAATAAACACCATACTGTACAATCTATTTACATATGTAATTAAAAAATCTATTTTTAAAAAAGAAAGATTGGATGCTATATAAGGGATATTTTGGTAATTTTAAGGGTAATTCATGGCCCTAAATTAGGCTTTCATTTTACCCCCAAAATGTTGGGGGTAAATTGCAATAAACATATAAACCTCAAGGGGGACAGTGTAATTTTAGAAACCTGAGGGGGTAAGATGAACTTGTCAGAAACCTCATGGGGGCAAAGTGTAATTTACCCTAAAACTAATTGCAACAATTTAATTGTGATTATTGACTACACAAATATTTTCTGATGTTGGTGAAAGAAAATTTATGCTAGATTTATGTTAGAGTAGTAGTAAATTAATTTTTTTTATTTTATAATAGTTCTGTAGATTGTGCACCACAGAAAGAAAATTGCAACAAATTTATAATGATAATAAGAAAATGGAGAAAAGAGGCTCAATAATCATCACAAATCACATCCATTTACATTTAAATGATTTTAATTTTAGTACAGTGGGGTCATGCAACTTATTGTGACACAAATCCTCTTTCAACTCCTAAAAAATTACACTATAGGAATATTCCAATTCATTAATAACAAGTTTTATATAATAATAATAATAAATTCATAAAAGTGTAGAAAAGTTGAGTCCTCAATGGAAAATTCCATCAAATGTCAATAATTTACATATCCACACAAATTAGACAACACCACCTCTCACCATCAGCATAAATGACTATTACTTTTGATTTTATATACCAAAACTATACAAAATTTGACCAATACATATTTCTAGAATAATAATAAATAATCATTTTAAAAAATTTCAATAGTAAAACAATGTATCTTGGGTAGGAAAACTCTATTAGATGTTATAATTTTATTTAAAATCCCATTAAATGTCCATAAATTGAAAAACAAATTATAAAACACATTAAATGTCCACAAATTGAAAATCAAATTATAAAACAAATATGACCGGCATTTAATTCTAGAAATAAATAGTTTCATTAAGTTCCGCCATCATAAAATCCATTAAATGTCCATAGATTTATATCCCAAAAAAAATTAGATACCTTCCACCAGCCCTAGAAATTATAACTTTTTGATTTTGTGGACTAAAATCATAACACAATTTTGACCAACATTTAATTCTATAAATAAATAGTTTCATTAAGTTCCACTAGTATAAAAAATTGAATCCTGATTACTGATTAGGAAGTCCTATTAAATGTCCATAAATTTATATATCCAAAAAATTTATACAACTATACCCTCCACCACTGCACAAATTACTCCTAAATCCACACATTTTTGGATAATTACACCTCCTATCACCTTTGCTTTTGATTTTGTGTATTAAAAATATGCAATTATAGTTTTGACCAATATATAATTCAATTAATAATTTGATTCATAAAGTTCCACTTGTACAAACTAAAATTAAATCCCAAATAGGAAAACTCCATTAAATGTCCATAAATTTATATATCCATAAAACTTTGGACAATTATACCCTCCACCACCCACACTAATTACTCTTCCACTTCAAAACTCTAATCTAAATCACACATAGGCATTTCGTTAATATACATACATAATTTTCTCCCTCTCTCAGAAAAATTTTCCCGTGTTTATTGAGTTTTTTTTTTTAAGTTTTGTATATCCCAAATTACGAACATATCGCAAAAGCTTCTGCTTTTTTCTCCTAAATATATTTTAATCTCTCACCTTTATTTTTCTATGTTGATACAGATATTTACATACTTTAGTGTTCAACGATCGTCCACTTTATCCAAGTAATACTCTCTTATCTAATTAAAATTTTATTATCTGGGTAATTATAATTTGTACCTTGCTTTATCTTGAAGTATTGCAATTTAAGGAAGAATTTTTTAGATGTTACGAAACTGGGTAAATTGTGCTGTATTTTTGTGTAATTCAGATCTGGGTTATCTTTAATTGCTATTTTTTGGTTAAATGAGCTTGTTTTTATTTTCTGTTTTACAGGATTATGTAACTAATCGGTGCTTAGAGTGAGAAAAAGCATTTTTTTTTTTTGGGGTGATTAGGATTTAATTTGAAGAGATGAAGAGGTCCAGAGAGGACTTGCCCATGAATTCTCGCCCCCAGCCGTTAGTCCCAACCTTCTCTCTTTATATCTCTCTATATTATGTGTGTATATATCTATGCATGTGTCAGTTTCTTCCTCTGCCAGTTCATGTTTTCGTTGTTCTTTTTACTGATATCAAATAAATTTATTTTTGTTAGGTTCCTCGCACCAGTGCATTTAGGAGCCCCTAATTTTGGTTTAGTTATTAAATATTGGTGAATTCTCCAATCAGTAAATCTACTACTATTCAATCCGATAAAAAGTAGACGGGTTTGCCACCATTATCTCTTGAACTAGTGTTGATCCCCAATTCTATTTTTATGTTTAGGAGATTTGATAAGTACATTCTTCAAATCTCACTCTCTGATTTAGAGTTTGAAATACAAGGATTAAAATTTTGGGATTGAGAATGGATTATATGGTGGAATTGCTTCACCATTATATGGTGGAATTGCTTCACCAACATTAATGTATGCAAATGATTTATCATTGTATGTTATTTACATGGCATATAATTATCATAGTTGCTCCATATTCAGCCTCTTCCAAATTCGTTTAAATTCTAAATTAGATTTCTATAAATTAGGGTCATGCACGCCTCCATTGCGATGAATGGGTCATGGGTTTGTCCCCTTGGAAACAATCTATCTGGAAGCAAATATAAGGCAACGTTTATTAAATTCTCTCCAGACCCCGCAACGAAGGAATTTTGTGCATTTGGCTATCCATATATATATATATATGCGTGCGCGCGTGTGTGTTCTTTAGTTGGGTTGTATTGAACCTTAAACTGCAAATTCGGTCCCAAATTTTGTAAATTATGACCCACCTTCCAATTAATTTAAAAAAAAAAAATTCCAGGAAAATAATGACTTATCATTTCATTGGTTGCTCAATAATTTATGCTCAGTTAGCTAAAAAAAATAGAAGAAAACTTTTGTATACGAGTATTCATTTAACCTCACTTGTAACAAGAGTTTGATGTGAAATTTTATTATTTATGCCCACCACAGATGTTATCACTCATGGCCAAGTTTTAGTTTTGCAGCAACAGATGAAATGCCGACAAATGTTGGCTTTTTAGGTCTTGGAATAATGGGTTTGCCTATGGCTCAAAATCTCTTAAAAGCTGGGTATAATATGTACTCTTCATCGTCAACATTGGCTTTAGATTAATCGATAGAACTCCTATTTCTAACATTTTTTTACTTCGCTTTAATTGTATGCACGATGTTTCTAGATGCAATGTAACTGTTTGGAATAGGACAGAGGGCAAATGTGATCCCCTTATATCATTGGGAGCAAAGTAAGTTCTTGATCTGTTAGCTAGATTTGTAGTTTGAACCCAATGATGGACGTTGATATACAGAGATACACTACTCTTATATGCAGATACAAATCATCTCCTAAAGAAGTGGCCGCAGCTTGTGATGTCACGTTTGCCATGCTTGCTGATCCCGAAAGTGCGGTGCGTGTGCTATATTCTAGTCAATTTTTTTGTCTTTGTTGATGATTGTGACTTGCGATTTCTTTCTTTCTTTCTTTCTTTCTTTTTTTTTTTATCAGGTAGACGTTGCTTGTGGAGAGCATGGGGCTTCAAAGGGAATGGGTCCAGGAAAAGGGTATTGTCTCATTTATCTTATTGCAATCCATTTTCACGATAACTAGCCATGCATTTGCGTCCATTCTCTTATCAAAAATCGACATCAGTGAAAATTGTGCCATGTGGAATTTCGCAGTTATGTAGATGTGTCCACAGTTGATGGTGCCACTTCTAAACATATAGGTTCACAGATAAAAGCTTCTGGGGCACTTTTTTTGGAGGTGATTTCTTCAATTTCCTTCTTCTTATTGTCTTCTTATTATAATAGCATTCGACTTTACCATGTCTCTCCTCATAACACAGCAGAACTATATTTAGTACAAAGGAGCTGGATGGATAAGGATGGATGATTATCTCCACTAATTATTCCAAGTGAAGTTTTGAACTTTGTTCATGATCCTCTTTTCTAGTTTACTTAAATCCCACTCTTTTTTCACCTCAAAAAGTCGTCCAACTATAATTTATTCTATTCCCTCGCAACAGATATTTGCACAACTACTGGAAAAGGAAAACAAAAACTCTTATCTTGTTGTTGGTCTTTGCTCTAGGCTCCAGTTTCAGGCTCAAAGAAGCCGGCTGAAGATGGGCAACTAATATTTCTGACTGCCGGTAATAAAATAATGGATCTTTCACCGCGATTTCAAAAAAAGGACAAAAGAAAAGACCCCTTTTAGTCTTAAATTATAACTACTACACTTGTCTTTTCAGGTGACCAATCTCTATTTGAGAGGGTGGCTCCCCTCTTAGACATAATGGGCAAGGTAAATTTCCGTTCGCTTATTTTCTATAAATATATTAATTTCGTACAATTTTACCTCTTCTCTTTGCAGTCAAAATTCTACCTTGGGGATTTGGGAAATGGGGCTGCAATGAAGCTCATTGTCAACATGATCATGGGAAGGTTCTGTGGATTACTGTCCTAGATAATTCCTTTTTATTTCGACTTTTTTCTGTTTTATTTTTTTTCCAGTTAGATAGTTGTAATGATTTGTAAACACTTTGCTCGAATTTCTTGTTCAGTATGATGGCATCTTTCTCCGAAGGATTGATTCTCAGTGAGAAAGTAGGACTGGACCCTAACGTTCTCTTAAAGGTATTATCTACTTTCACATGCAAAAGGGTCATCCCTTGTGTTTTTCGATAGATTCTAATATCTACTAATGCTACTTCCGTGTATGAGCTTCCGTGTTCCACCTTTTCAAGCTGTAAATGTCTAATAATTTCCTCTCCTTTTTTTTTATACGAGAAATATCACGTATTTTCACCAATATCAATCCTTGTTTTGTCGTGCAGGTAGTGTCACAGGGTGCCATTAGTTCTCCAATGTTTTCGCTCAAAGGCCCTTCGATGGTCCAATCACTCTATCCTACTGCATTTCCCCTCAAGCACCAGCAAAAGGTATACATAATCACACAAATTGTGTCGAATCTGAAAAAACAAAAAAAGAACCAAAAGATAAGGTTATAACTAATTTAGAATGTAGTAACTGATGGTGCCAACTCGACGATTTCATTACAGGACTTGAGGCTTGCTCTAGGATTAGCTGAATTGGTCTCTCAACCTACGCCTGTTGCGGCAGCTACCAATGAACTGTACAAGGTGGCGAAATCTCGTGGACTTAGTGACGAGGACTTCTCCGCAGTAATCGAAGCACTAAAAGTAAAATTGCAGAAGTGATGGAAAGATCTGAAGATGTTTTCACAGTAATAAGAATTAAAAAGTTAACACCCAGCTTATAAGAGAAACAAGTCGTTTAACATCCCTCATTTAGCTTTTATAAAGAATTTTACTTTCTTCTTTTTCTTTTTGTTTTGTGGATTGGATATAAAGGTGATTTCATGATGAACACTGACATTTGACATCTTCTTTTTCTTTATTTCCTGTGCAATAGTTGTGTTTGAATAATTGCAAAAGCCTTGTATGGTCAAAAATATCAACTTAAATAAAGTGGGTTGCATATGCCATTTTTTGTATTGAAAGGACTTTATATTGGATGTGTTATTGACTGAAAAAACTACACACTTGAATGCACTGCCCTTCTTTAGTTGCATTTTTGAAGTAAAAATGTATCCTTTTCTGATAGAGGTGCAAATTATACTTTTAAGTAATACTTATAAGTATTACAT
>MKEJ01054618.1:0-16802 GCA_001753735.1 Embelia ribes
TTTGTGTAGTATTGGCGCTGGTCTTCTTACTTTTGTTTTATTCCGCTGCAATTATGTATATGTAATTTTGGTGATGGACTGCAGTTGCCACCATAGGTGGTGTAGTTATTATATTTTGGAGGATATACATATATTTGACTTGTTGTATATGGGATCGTGGAAATATAAATAGCTTATGTACGAATGATGTTAAATACACGATGCATGAAAGAATACAACGAATAAGCCCTACTACAATAGCAAACACGAAACTCGATACTCGAATATACATAAATCCACAGCCCAAACTTTCATATATTTACAATAACGATTTCAAAGTAAACACCGAATTTATAATACAAGATCAAGTTATCTGCTTGTCAACAAAAGATAGATACTATGAAGTTGAAGCTACAATACAATGATACAACAAAATACATCTTAGGCTTCAACACGAGACAACAAAAATATAGCACATAAGTCTTTGACTTGTGACAACTATAAATGATATCATCAATCCAGCAGTCTTTGTCCAGTGGATCCGTAATAAGTTTTTTTTTTTTTGTAATGAAACCAGTTTGTCAGATATTTCTGCAAAGATCTTCCTATGTGGCTTATTGAACCCAGCAACAGCTTTCCTCATGGTGAGTCGTGACACATCCGTTTTTGAACTTTTCTCCTTCTGGTTCTTAAATTACCTCTCGAGGGGCAACGTACTTATCTTTCTACGCCCTTTTCTTCTTATTCTTGTTCATTACGAACTGCGAGTTGTGGGTGGAGATATATGGATTGATCTTTGAGGGAAGACATTGTATTATGAAGGGCAAAATCTACATAGATAAGAGCTATGTCCATATGACGGATCCAGATATGCATCCTATGGCAAGGGTGGCTTCTTTCATCATGTTGGGTGTATATGGGGTGGTGGTTACCCTATACAGAGGTATGATTTTAACACGAGACTTGTGCTTACTCCCGCTTTATGTAATAAGGTTGTCGATGAATTGACCTATCAGCAGATATATTATGGCCAAATTGTAAATTCCAGACTAGTAGGTCACATGGAAATACTCACTATCCGTTAAATACCCAAAGTCTTCCAGAATCTGGATATTCATTTGTCGCAGGGATTCTTAACGATGAGAGCATTTGTGAGTTTGTTAGCAAAGGATCATCGGTATTGTATTACGTTACATCATGGATTTGTGTCCTGGCTGTATAGTAGCCTTTTTTTTATGTTGTTGCCTCGTTGCCCTTCTGGTTTCTTTCAGGATTGCTTCCATTTGTCCCGATGTCATTCACGAACCATATTCACCACGTGCATTGTGCCCTTTAGGCGGATGTTTTCTTCTCTACATCTTTCATTGTTGTAGCGTAGGCCTTCAGGCTCATCACTAGAAAGATATGAACAGTACACTTTCCAGAGGCCTCTGATATAGCTTCTTCTGGAGGCTAGTGCTACCAATTTCCCACTATCATGGCATCTCGAGTGAATCCTGAGGGATTTTCTTCGTCCGTCAAGATAAGTTTCGCATCCGGTTAAGTGCATACGTAGCTTTCTCACATGCGACACTAATTAATGATATTTATGTAATCCCACTTAGTATTATTTTTAAACATGGCGTAGAGGTAAGCTTGTAACTTAAAATGCAACAATTTTAGGAAGTAGATTTACCTACTTGATCAGTCCACTAATCTTATGGGCAGACCCGCACCCGGACCACATATATGCAGATTGCAGTGTGGGCATGAGCCTCATATTTATTCTCCTAGACCCACAGACCCAATGGGTACAAGATGGGTAGACCAGTCAGGTCTAATGAACACCCCTAATTGTTGCAACTCCAATATAGAAGCGGTCAACATGCTCAAGTCTCAAAGACAGCCATTCAATCTTCAATAATTGAAGTTTCAGCCATTGAATTTAAGTTTATCAAACGTTTCATCCTTATATAATCCAAGATCAAGAACAATGTTGAAATCTGCAACCTAACAAAATCTGAACTCACTTCTCTTGTAACCTGGAGGTTCTTGACAACAATTCCCAGTTTCGTAGAACCACCGGTTCAGCTAGAAAGTGGTTCCTGCCATTTCTAGCAAAGAAGGCCGGCTTTGATGTTTGAGCACAAAATCTCTGGACCAAACAGGAAATTTTAGCAGTTCCGATTTTTCCAGTTGCACCAGCCAGTCGGGGCCAGTTTTAGAAAGTGGCACTATGGAAACTTGAAAATACAAAAGTGATAAACCGCCAAAGAGATGAGCTTAAACATAGGCAGTAAGGAGATTTTG
This sequence comes from Embelia ribes, assembly GCA_001753735.1. Lineage (NCBI taxonomy): Eukaryota > Viridiplantae > Streptophyta > Magnoliopsida > Ericales > Primulaceae > Embelia > Embelia ribes. The sequence continues at coordinate 2,269 of MKEJ01054618.1, forward strand.
CTTTGGATATTAAGACCAACGCAGTTTCTTTGTCAGCAATTCCTCTCCAACTTCTCATGCTCGAGAAAAAAAAAACAAGGGAAACTAGCATAGTGTAAATATGTAACCATCGTACAAGAATTTTGGCCTTCCCATGCCAGCACAATTGGAAAAGAATATCATATAGAACCAAATGGGATATACAAAACAGTGACAATTAAGCTTGTAGTAAAGGCATGGTGGAGAACAGTAGCCACCTATAAAAAATAGCTAGTAGTATCACCCGTGAATAAGATCAAACAGCCAAAGAAGCTAATTCGTACAAATTTTCGGTACAACTAGTTTGTATATCATTGCTCATAAGAAATTGATATACAAATGTCAGCATGGAAACAGATCATATTTCTATAAATTACTGGAATCTGGAATCTAGCAGGTGATTTACAAACTATATCTCAGCACAACCTCCATATATACCAAAGAAAAGTAAATTGTCATTATTGCACTCACCCTACATCTATATTTCTATACCAATTATGTTCACAATATCGAATTAAAGTAACTTTCCATAGTACAATTTACAAGATCACAGACCTACAAATAGACTATGGAAGGGAGGATACAAGTGTTTTTACTAGCCCTGTCCATGGAGGAAAAAATCAGTCAAAAAACATTTCAGAAGAGCTCAAAACTAGGAGGAAAAAAAGAGCTCACCTATGAAACAAAATTCCCCCAGTACCAGCACTATATTCAATCAGGACACTTCATACATAAATATCTAACCCTGCTATCAATGCCTCGCCGCAGATGTGTATTCACAGGAATAAAAAATTTGGTATTACTTTTCAATTTGCAAGTACATAACCAGCATGGCAGCGAGATTGGATGGATTAGCAATTTCCAGTAATAAAATATTGAGCAACCATTGCATATTGCAAGCATGTATTTTTCATAGAATCAATCCAATATCTGGTGGATTCCAGAAAAAGGACTAAAAAATTCAGTCAGAGCCTGAATCAATAGAAAGATATAATCGCTGTCTTACAGAACGTCGTTGCCGGGGAAATGAGAAAGGGCTATCAGATCTCTCCCTGTTCGCCTTGCCAGATCCATTGTCATTCATTCCCAGAAGCAAAGAAGCTGCAGGAGTAAATGAGGTAGGAAAAACAGTTAGTGGAGTAAGGATAGACAGCAAAAATTCAGAGGGAAAAAGGAAAATCAGCGCGGAAAAAAATCACCAACACTCAAGTTTCTTTCGTCAGAAATTTTTTTTCCTAAATAAAGTTCCTAGAAACTTTAAAAATTTTCGAGGTGTTTGGTAATACATGATTCTTTTCGTAGCAATTGGTTTGGTCAAGGATCACCACAAACATCACATCATACGACTAAAAACTTTTACAAACACAATTGTGGAAATCTACGTGAACAAATTTAAGAATTTTAGTGCTATAGCAATTAGACGGATAGAATTAATCAAAACTACAGGTACAGTATTAAATGAACTGTGAATATTTAGAAGTTAGAAAAGAGAGGAACACGGGAGATGGGGAAGGCAGCAGGTTCCATTAACAAAAAAGAGGGAGAAAGACAGGCTAGGCAGATATGATATTTTCCGCTTCATATGGAAAAATATTTCCTGTAAAAGAATTTGGGAATTTGTTTTCTGCCTTTCTTAAACCTTCTCGCTGTGAAAAATCAATTTTCCAAGGAATGTAAATAAAATGGGGGACTCAAAAATAGCAAAAATGTGGGCATCAAAACAACTGACTTCCTTTCAAGATCTTCTCTAAATAAACAAGCAAACAATGAGAAGATAATACAAACACCAACAGCAGCATAATCAAGTAAATAGGGCAAAATACCAGTGTCTGCTAGCGAATCCAGGGCCCCTTCCTTAGAAGGGATTTTTGGCTGTAGATTCATTCCTCCATTTGCAGCAGCAGACTGACCTCGTCCGCTCGTAGTGCCACCATCTCCAAGTCTCAGAGAAATCCAATCATCAGACCTCAGCGAATTAGACACGTCAGGTTGATTCCTCAAACTAGGCTGCACTGATGCATCGGAAGGTCTTGTAGGAAGAAATATTTGAAGCGAGGGATCATCTCTACCGAATGCTAATGGATTATCAACTAAACCATCATTCATACCAGGATTCGAATGATCACCAGAAGAATCGGGAAGAAGAGAAGCTGATCCGATGGCCTCTGAAACCAATGTGTAGCCATTCATAGATGTCGGACATCCAATTGAACCATGTTGATAATCTACTAATGCCTCTGAGGCATCTGCATCCGAAACGGAACCAAAAAACTGGAAACTAGGGCCTGACTGGCTTCCTGGATGTAGAGGCCAGAGGGGAATACCAAATTCATCATCATTAGCACTGAAAGGACCCAAGCAAGAACTTCCACCAGCACCAAGAACAGGATATTCAGTATAAGCATCAGAAATTCCAGTCGTCTGAAGTGGAAATGTGGCCCCACCATTTTCAGCATGATTATTGTAGATGGGGCCAGAAGGAACTGCCCGGGTGTCATTCTCATCATCTGAATCACTAAGAACAATAACTTCTGCATCCTGTAAAGGTGCAGTGTTGGTGTTCGTAAATCCATATAATTGTTCAATGTTCGGAGAGATGGAATCAAGTTCAATCCCATTGTTGGTTGAAAAATCAAAGTTTCCACAACCATCTTGGTTGACACTAGCATCTTCACCATCCTTGCCACTTCCAGTACCACTGCTGCTCATTGGAATAACATTATGACTGCTACTCTCCAACTTGTCTACTCTGTTTCCAGAAGAGATTTCTTGCTTACTCACTTCCCAGCAACCATTTGGATTCTTCCTGATTCCAATTTTTAAACTGCGGTGAGTTTCAGAGACACCTTCTTGCTTAATGTTATTTAAAGCTTCTGATTTGGGTTTAACTTCCCCTTCCAATGTAGGAAAACATAAAGAACCATCGGGAAAATGCCACAATCCAACATCTCCAAGACCCCTGCGATCACCTTCTACCTTTGCACGCCAAGAACCATCAGGCTTTATCTCAATCTCCGTTACATCTTCTCCAAAACTCTGCATCTATATCAAAATAAGTTGCAAAAGAACAATGGTTATTTACATGCATATTATCATGGAGTAGGTGGCAACATGTTTTGGACGGTGCTAACTTAATCTAGCTTCGTCTACAATCTTGTTTGCTAAACATGCTCATTTCTAAATTTTTGCTTTTGGTTAAACTTGTTTGGCTGGCATACCAAAAGCTATCCGTTCCCTTGAGCTAAACACTTGGTGTCTGCATACCACATTAGATAATTTTTTTGGCTGAGGGGCTCCAGTCTAATGGTATTTTGAGTCTCTGCCATCAATTCAGCATCCATTAGATCGGAATTCTTTTAATAACATAATTACCTGACACATGATCCACAGGGGCTCCTACCAAAAAATTTACTAGAGTCCACAATCACATTTTTTCGCTGTTTAGCCTATTTAAATCGAACCTGGCTCCATCGAGCACAAGTCAATCGCTTTCTAGCTCCCTCCATCTGCTCTCTCTAGTAAGCATTTTCTTCCATCCACTATCACGGTGTTATCACTCATTTCATTGACAAAAATAAATCGAAGGCATTTCCAATTTCTATTTACAAAGAGTTTCCTAAACCAAAAAACTCATTAAGGAGTACATTCTAACCTGATTACTTGCACTAAATCATGATAAGAACCAATCCATTTTTCATACAAATATTGTCTCACCTCTAGGCCAAAACCACCCAACCTTATAGTGACGAGGAACTCAGAGCCTGCATTTTGTGTTGTTTGAGTAACAGTCCCTAAATCTCTTAGTTTCGGTGTTAACATCTTTAGCTGCATCTTATACTTATTCACCGACAATGTTTTTGAGATTCATTTTCAAAAACCTAATAAACCCCTTAGCTTTGAAGCATGCTTTGACCAACCTTTAGAATGCTACCCTCATCACTTATAAGCTGTAACTAAGAAACTTAAGAGTTGGATGGAGATGGTACCTTAGAAGTGATGCGATTGAAATAAGGGTCAATAATAACATTGTCGAGAGAGTAATTCTTGAGACAGATGGGGCATTGCCACTGCAGACACAAAAGTGATCTAAAGATGATCAAATAGGTGAAGAAATAGAGAACATCACTTAAGATCACCAGAAGGGTACAAGCTAAGAAGTAGACCAGTATATACTTGCCTTTCTAGATCGTTGGTTCATTTCAACAAAAACTTCCAGATCAAAACAACCCATATGAGGACATGGTTTGAATCTTGCAGCTACCTTCATTCTTGAGCCACTCATCTAAAGCACAACATCAGCAGAGCAAAATATGATTCAATACAGTGACGTTCATCAAAAAGTAGAACCTTCAGTGCTAAAGTAATAAACTTCATAATAAGATTTTGCTGCAAATGGAGTTCCTATTCAGAACATATTTCAAGATCCAAAACTCAATGGAAGTAAATAAAACACAATCTAATTGCATCAAACAGTTTTAGCAGTTAAAAGATGTAGATACTAAAAAAACCATTCAATTACATCGAAGTACTTACAGGGCAACGTAAACTGACAGGAATAGATTCAGCAACAATTTCCAGATCACTATCACTGTCAGCATTTTCCGTTGCAGCCCCACCACCAACACAACGACAAACACGAGCAAGAGCATCTTCAAATTGCTCACCATCTGAATCCTTTGGAATCATATCAAGAATCTAGAGTACAATTCATGAACATAAGCACAAAAACCAAATGTTTTCGGAATCACCACCTTAGAAAACAAATGGGTTTATTTCTTTCAATTTTTTTGTAACAGAAAATGAGTTGGTAGATTTTTTCATATAATGATGAGGCTTGAAAAGTTCATAAAACTAAATGAGCAAATTTAAACCCAGACTAACTTCCCAAACTACAAATTTTGTACGCTAATGAATACTCATCACCGTTAAAATAAACAACACAGTTAGCTCCAACATAATCTCCAACACAAACCCAGAAACAAGTCAATGGACGAAGGTTGAAACAAATGTAAGAACAGTAAATTTATTTTAACATTTTTACCAACTAGAAACATGTCATACGCTACAATATGTAAAATGCAATGGAATTTTAAAATCATGACACACAACTAATGTTAATTACATACTGCATCAGAAATTCAAAAGAAAATATATATATATGAAACATGAAATAGCCTGCCGCAATGCATCAACTGCCTATGCAAAACAGGAACATAATGGTGCATTTAATTATTATCAATGCATGAAGAAAGAAGGCCTAAGTTGCATCCCTCAAATAATCATATACAAAGAAGAGGACTGACATACACTTAAGCAAACTGTCGATACAAGTAAACTGACAGCAAGAAGCAAATAATAGCAGAAGAAACTAGAACATGGCAACAAAACAGAAACATGATCATTATCTGGCTAACTAGCAACAAAGAAGATATCACTGGAAGAATTTAGTCCCATATAAAAACGACATGCGCAGTAGAATCAAACAACTTATCGTAAAAGAGTCCAGACTACCTGCTGCAAGGTGCGTCGCCTTACTATTCTGACCCCAAAACAGAACATTCTAGAATCACATCCTGTTAATGAAATTTTATTAATGCCGTCTCTGGTCCACGGTGTTATCTGTTAGTACAAAAAGAAGTAACTGGTAAATAGAATGAAGATTAGAGAGGATAAAAAAAGAAAAGAAAAGAGGGAATCAGTCAAAAATGTGAATTCCCAAGTGAATTAAGACCATGATAATACCCTCTAGACACCCAAGAGAGAAAGAGATGGGAAAAGGAGTGGTGGTTTGTGTGTGCTGGGGGGAGAAGAGGGAGAAAGGGGGAGCATTTCAAGAAATGTTTGGAAGCATAAGGTGAAATTTAAGATAATGAACCAAGGACACAAGGAAAGTTGCATTGATAAGGGGGAAATTACTCACAATGGGGCCATCATCGCGGCCGTTAGCCCCCAGTAACTGTGAGCCGGGTCTATTGATTGCCCGAATTGGAACACCTGCCATGTTGGGAAACAGAAGTAACAACAATCGGTGACTAAAGTCATTATTGGAAACATAATCAAGAATGAACTAAGCCAAAAAGATCATAAAACGCATAGCTTAGCAAAGGGCTACACGAACTTATTTACCCTGTCTGAACACCTTTTCAATAAGCAATATCACCAAGACTTTAACTACAACGAGAATATACAATTTGTGTTCTAAACTATATAGAAGTTTACATCACTTAAATAAAACTTTGCTCGAACTATTTTGGTTCTAAACTATATTGGAGCTTACCTCACTTAAATAGCAACCATGGACACAAGACAGATATCAATTTGAGTTTATCACCTGAAGCACCTAATAGACAGATGATGATAACTATATTTATCTCTATGTCAAAGCTTCAGGACTAAACAAAGTAAATATAAATCATATGAAGCGAAAGCACGATTGCTTAAAGAACTGGTAGTCTGTCCGTAGAGGTGATGAATATATCTAACCTTTTCTTATATTTTTATATAGATAAGAGGACAAGAGAATAGCCCTCACCAAATTTTAGTTAATAAACTGCTTAAACAACTAATGGAGACATCCACACAACCATTAGAAGCTGCGTTCCTTTGTCCTTATGGTTTCTACAAGAACCACCATGGTTCAGTTTATTGACTGCCCACTTTCCTTTTTTCTCTGTGTGTGAGGTTTTCATAATTCATTCATTTATGGCAACTGAGATTTTTTCAATGACTGTCAAAGGAAATTTCTCCAAAGCCAAGCAGATTAACAGCAAATTCAAAACTCTAAACAGCAATAATGTAGCCTCATTGATGTATTATTGCCGCGCTACATTATGCTTTATAACTTCTAATCAAATTAAAGTTGTTTGGCATACCATTAACTTGCAGGTCTGCATACTGCGGCCACTGCATCCTAAAAGGAACTTTGTCATTAAGCAGCATACACCAAGCCTGCATATCATCCATAATCATAAAGTATGAACTGAGAGTAAGTGGAACTCGTGAAAAACAATTCCTATTACCCACCAGAACATCATATTCTTGTTTTAACAATAAGTCCTTGTCGGCCCTTGTAAGTTGAAATGATTTCTCAACACTTTGCATGGGGTTTGTACTGAAACAATTGCAAGTAGACACAATTAATAACATCAGCAAAGAATACCTCAGNNAAAAAAAAAAAAAAACAAAGAACAGCTAATAATCTACAAAGTTGAGCAGAATAGAGAGAGAGAAATGCACCCAAAAGTGGTAGGTAGTACAAGGACATTGGTGAATATTGTAAGTTAGAAGGTTATCTTCATCAATGAGCAATCAAGCATTCGGTTAAATATCAATCATTGGTCAAATTCGAGGATGTCTTGTAAGGAGAATAGGTAGGAATTTGGTATCAAATATCTTTCGCTCCATAAAGGGGTAGATATTTTGAAATTAATGGATAGCAGAACAGCTGGGAGACTAAACAATACCAAATGGGCAGGGTCCAAAAGCCTAGTAGCAAGCCACGAATAACCGCCCCAAGTAGAGAAACATAGCAAAATAACATACTTTATTCTATGGAGTCAGTAACAACTAACAAGTTATGATCCCTTTCAAAAAATCATGTTCTTAGGAAGGGTTCAGGTGCCTGGTACTAAGCCATGAATGACCATCATGACTAGCGCAATAAATCAAAACATCATATTTTCTTATATGGAGTCAGTAACAAGTAACGATTTCTTTCCAAGAATCATATGCATAATGTACTCGCCCTCTCAACAGACAGCAATCCATTGCTGATTCCGTATTCGCCAATAGTAGTATTTGGTCAACTATTTCAAAAGACCACTTAATCATATTTGAAAAAATAAAACACAGAAAGCATTTGAGGGCTTGTTAAATGCACATTTGAGCTTACATGGAACCTTTCAAGAGGATACAAAATCAAATATTTGAGAAAAAGGTCTTATTAACAAAGAATCTCACTTTAATCTTTCACTGAAGTAATTAGAATACATCCCTTTCAATGTCTACGCCAGAATTATCAAAAACCAGCTTGTAATATTTCAAATTGAAAAAAAAAACATTTTGTTATATCCATAATACAAGAAATTATCAACTATTACGTTCACTTTGGCGCAAAGCTTTAAAATCTCAGAAAGGTCAAAATTAGAACTAGGACACTATGAATCAGCAGACCAAAAAATATGTTCGGGCATGAACGATACCAAACAACAAAAATATGAACACGGCAAAGGACTTACCAATCCGCAGGAACATTTGTAGTCGTCAACTTAACAGGATAGAGGGGATGTGCCAGAGTCACCCAAAACCTGCAGTTCATAACAGAAGAAATTGATAACTTGAAATAGTGGCCCCAAAGGAAAACATTGTACAGCAGACGAGCAATTCATAGTAATGGATCATCCATCAGCAGTAACTAAAATTCAGTAACCGCCCTGACTTGGAAATTGTTCAAAACAGTGGAAAACATAGGCAACTTCATCGAAGTACAGTTACAAGGTTGGTTATCTAAGCTTCAGTTTGATATCCATTTCAGCAGAACACTGCAAAACCCATATTGCTCAATTATCAAAAGACTTAAGTGTTACCCAAAATCACAAATGCTCTAGGAGTTTTAATTTGGTACACAAGTTGTGGTACAGTACCCCTCGGTGTACAAGTTCAGTGTTCCATGACGACCCAAGAAATTTGATTTTTGAAAAGAAGTTCACTACAGTGGATCAAAAAATGAACTTCAAGCTTTTTTACAGATGAAAGACAAAAATCATGAAAAAAATGAATTTCTTTGTACTGTTAAAAGTCTGAAAGAATGGATTTCAATGCTCCAAAATTATGTTCCTTGATATTATCAATTACAGTTAAGATCAAATTAAGTTGCATTAGATGTGGGCCTGTTAAAAAAAAATCCACGTGATGGCCTAGCATCTACAAACCCCTAAAACGTTACCCTCAAAATATCACATTGAAGATGATTTATAAAATAATATTTATCAAGAAGTTGAATGATGTCTAACAAGCTAATAACTTACGTACAATATCATTATCTCTCCTAATTGTGTGCCAATTGTACTCCTACAAAATCGAGGACATTTATTTTTGTGTGATCTTCAAATTCATTATGCATACAGCATACCACATACCAGTTGCCTAATACAGCAGCAGAAACCCAAATTACAGTCAAGACGAGACATCAACTTTTCAGATATTAAAGGCAAATTAAGTTCATAGAAACAAACCACCACAAAGGCGATGAGATCTAAGCTCTATATATACGGGCCTGACGATGTGCTTGTAATGATTGGCAAGTAGTAAAACTTGAACCACACTACTTGAAGAAGGAAAACATGATAAACCAGCGAAGTTCAAGTGGATCAAAATGTTTCTGTAGATAGTTGATGCCAAACTCCTCATTTGCCAATTTGGAAGCATTGTAAATGACAGTTGACATCAAAGCTAATTATATAGCCCTGACAATTTGCTTGGAAAAAGATTTGCAATGAGCAAAAGATAAATCAAACTGTTTGAGGAGTAAAATGATAGATCAGATGAAAGCTAGTTATACGAGCCCAATGAATTGCTTGGAAAAAGTTGGCAAGCAACAGGAATCGATCCAAAAGTTTGGAGGAAATATATATGATCGCCAGCAAGGTTTGAGAGTATGGAACTTCCACTGATAGCGAAAGACATAAAAATCCTCATTTGTAAAAATGGAAGCACTATCAAGCACAGCTGCAGGAAAGGGAAATGTAGGCATGGACGACCTCCTTAAAATTCACTTGTAGAATCCGAAAAAAGTTATATTGGGGCCACCAACAGAGCTCACCCAAACTCTGGAGAAGGATTAAGGATTCAGTCCAAGGAGGGAGTATTACTGCCATCCAACTGGCATTACTTCTTAGAATTTACTTCTTTTCTTTTTTTTTTTTTACTTTTTTCTCCCTGTTCTTAGTTTTTAAAATATACTATCACACAAGGAGAATACAAAACAAACTATCGCACAAAGTAAAATTGTTGAAGGTACAAAACAATAACACTTGCATCAGCATAACAAAAAAAATAAAACTAGAACTACGTACGGGTCCGCTCTGCCAAGTCGACAAAGTTCACAATAAAAAATATCAGGGTGTGCTGGTGGAACACCCTCCACAGGCTTATCAGGAATGATAACACAACCAATATGCTGCCACACATGACATCTAGGATCCTCGCACTGCACATGTATCCCAACTAATTAATACAACAATGGAATTTGCAGCAAAGTACAATCTAGCACATTGAAGTTAAATTTTCAATTTCAGATTTCAAACAAACCCTTTATTTTGATTGACAAGTGCTACATTTTCGAAAATGTGAAAAAATATAATTGCTTCACAGAAGGAAGCCGAAGAGCATATGCTAGATATAAGTTACATAGAAAAGGCTGTAAATTTTCGAATGTACCTTAATCATTGAATCAGTCGGTAGGGAGCTCCCACAAAGACAACGAATTTTATCCATTGGATAAGAATCTTCAATTTCCTCCTTGGGTTTCACAGCGCTACCATCTGACATGCATTGCCCCTTCGAAACTAAATCAGTAGCGCCAGAATCCTGCATTTTTCTGATACACAAAAAGATCTTGTATGTTAACAAGGTATCCACTCAAACATGGTAGTGTGAATGACAACAAAGTACTAATTGAACCATATTATAGCTAAAAGTGGAACAGGGCTAAAGATCTCATAAGCAGAGAAGAGTAAGTAGTTAATTTTGGTTCCAAACCCCCAATCATATAACTTATCAGAAAAAGATAAAGCTCTAAACTGTTGCAATTGCTTGGAGGTAAATTCTTCCCAAACATTGCCAATATCTTGCTAGCTGATAGAGCAACAATTCTACACAGTTTGATTTTTAAATTTGCTTTTTTGTCATTCAGAGATTGTGGTTTCCTGTATAAGCATTGCAAATGGCTCCTACAGTAAAAATAGCACTTTTGTAAATGTGTGGTCCTGCAGATTAATTTTAATTTAAGACCTGACTGCTGACATATGTGCTTACTATGTCATGCTAGTCATGCTATACTAACAAAATGGATAACATGGGAAGAAACCTGTAAGTGTCATCTACTAGCCTTGCCACATCTTGCTTCCCAGCAGCACCTTTCTTTGCCCACAAACCATGAACTGTGGATATATAACAATCAAATGTGCAGGAAAATAATTAGAATACACAACTAAAGAAAAATTAAATGCTGAAATCCCTTCATAAATCCAATATAAATAATAACATAAGGTAATCAACCACAATGACACTTGCTGTTTGACCAAAAAGTAACAACCACATAGCAGAAGTGGTAGCATTGACAACTTAAGATTCAGTTAGCAATGCCAACAACATGGTAACTACATGCATATCTTCAACAGTACAAAGAAATGTCCGATTGTCTCACACCTATCGACTAAATTTATCCAAACAGACCCCAAGACCATCTTATACCAAGTAAATAGCTTGAACGGCAGATTAATTCTTACAATAACACACGTCAAGAGAATACTATAATTAGCAGCCACAACTACATAGCTAAAAAGATGATCTGTGAAATTCAAAAGACCGCTGATTAATGTTCATTGTCTTGCACTTCCATTTATTTCAAAGGACCAACCAACAAAAAAGTGATAAGAAAGCTTCATCTGAAAACCATAATCCAATTTAAAAGTTCAGTCAGTCAGTTCTAATCTCATGTTGACATTCCATCCTTTGGCTGCAATACTCTTCACTTTTCAGTGTTCATCAATATGAGCAATAATTTCACACTCAAGAGAGTCAAAAGTCCTCCATAAATAGGTAGCATGGAAAACAAAAAACCTAGTGACTTCCTCATATGTATCACAGCCAACAGTCATCAGCAGCTTCTGATATAAAGTAGAAAAACAAACAACGTTGCAGCGCAAATTTTGAACACAAAGAAGTGAAAAACAGCAACATGAGAAACGTGCAAGGAGTTCACAAGTCCACAATGTTTCTTCTTTTCTTTTCCCCCTTGGAGGACAAGAGGGGTTGGATGAACGATAGAAACTAGTGAAAATATATATTCATCTCAACAGCACGCCCACTTAGTACGGATATAACATTTTGAATTATCATTTCTTATTCTCATAATCTTTCCCCAAAATTAGCAGCAAGACAGATATGGGCAAAAAGCCCAAAAAAAACTACAAGTTGATAGTGGCACTGGGCAATTATGACAGCACATAGATAGATGATGGAACAAAGGAGTAACAGTGTTGAGCAAAATTAAGATGAAGATCTACAGATTACATTTTATTAAACTTCAACCAGCAACTTGAGAAGCAGATCAAATATTGGGAGCAAAAATCAAAAAAACCATTACCTCGTTCATCAGAGAGAATGGCCAATATCCGCTCAACTAGGTCCTATAAAATGAGTTATAGGCAAATCAGAAACAAAATTCCTCCACAAGAATCCAAGTTAACAGATAACTTTAGGCAGCACAGGTAAATATAAGATTATCAAATGGTATAGTAAAGTAAGAAATATCCAACAGCAAATAAATACATGTCAGAGGAACAGTGCTGGATTAGAAACAAACATTTAAAAGTCAAACACATCCATACACCAATAGAATAACATCGTTATGGTAGCAAGGTAGAAGCACAAACAAAAAAAATCCAACAGGACGTGAGTACAAGACAGGGAAGGCTGAGAAGCAATAATAGACAAAGGATACTGTGATACATCGTAGTATTCAATGTTATGTACAGTAGCATAACGACCAAATAAAATACATTCTTCACTTTTCAATTTTACTAGTTTTATTGAACATTCTACAATTTTATCTCACATGATCAATTAATTCAGTACCCTTTCTAAGTATCAGAGGGATTGAGTTATACAACGAGCTTGTAAACCTCTTCTTATTTCGCAATAAAAAAAAAGAGGTGTACCCAGTGCCGAAGATCCCACACTGTGGGATCTGGAGAAGGGAATATCTAGGCAGCCTTCCCCCTACTTTGCAAGGAGGCTGATTCAAACCCACAACCACCAGCGCCCAATAGAGAGACTCCACCATTGCGCCAGTGTATACAAAATCATCTTCTTTACGAGGTGTCAAAAGCTGATGAAATTCATTTTGATTAAACTTTAAAAAATTGCAATTGTGCAATTGATGTAATAAGAGGAACAAAAGTTGCAACCCCAAGGCCCCGTTTGGATATATGAATTTCAAAACCAAAGGAATTGAGATTGAGAACGAGGAAGATGTTTTCACATGTAATGACGCTAAGCACATACGATGCCAATGAATCGATGGAGTGGTTTGACATGTCTACAACATGAGGACTTTAAATCCATGGTAGGTCACTAGTAATATGAAATCCGTAATGCCAAAGTCTTAGTGCAATGTGAATACTCATGAACCAATACACCCAAATCACACACTATTAACCAAATCCTATGAGTTCCAATCCACAAGTTCCCGAATAGATCCAATAAATGATCCAGCAGCAACAAAAGTGGGCCTCAAAGTTAATAAAAAACTACATAGACAAAGATTTGCTCTGCAACTATCCCGATATAACAAGATGAGATATTCAAGTCATGGACTGTCATGAAATAAGCACCCTAGTGTAATTGAAGAGCATCTATAAGCCCTAAAAATGGTCAAGCAATAATACACTTGCATCAGTTGTCCTGATTTATAGACAAAGAAACCATTGCTCTCACAAGAACAGCGAAACCCAAAATGGAAATGCTACTTACTCTCTATAGCATTGCTGCAACAAAATGAAGTTGTAATGAAAACGCCAAAAGAAAAGGGTTAATTTCAGTTAAAATGTATAAAACCAGCTCAATTCCAAGTATGAAAGGAATCATGCAAGAATAGCAGATATTTTGTGACCCGTACCCATCATTAGAGGCTTAATACAACTATATGAAGGTCACTAACTTAACAATATTCATCAAAAATTAAGACTTGGAAATCTAAAAAAATGAAGCATGCAGTCACACCTGCTTCTTTCCCTGCTTCGAGAGACCAAGTTGGGTGAGAACATCCTTGAGCTCCTTTATTCTAAAATATGACAATTTATCCTACAGATACAAAACAAGTACCATGTCAAAAAAAATCCTAATGAAATCTATTACAGGACTATCAAATTATTAATAAATTATTGGCAGAAAATGCCCACTTTGCAATCTTTAATCAGGTTCAATTAATTTTTCTCCAAACATCACATAAATAAATGAGTACTAAATTTTAAAGAAAAATTAAAGTACCTTGCAGCTAGATACCAAATCCATTCTCTCTGGTGCTGCCAAAATGTATAATAATCAAACAAAATCAACTGTTAATTTGTTCAATCGTCAGATAATCAACGCCCTATACAAAATTGATCTGATCAAAGCCCTAAATTGCCGAAACACTAAAAATATATAGATAAAATCGGGGTCAGAGAGAGAAACAGAGATGAATCGGCGAATAATCAGTCAACACCAACTTTAGATCTCTCTCTCTCTCTCTC
>MKEJ01054625.1:0-10788 GCA_001753735.1 Embelia ribes
TATTTTGATAAGATAACTCAAAAATTTGAACAACCTATTTTATAACATCCTGCCCCACGTATATGTTAATTACCCACCACTCACCTAGTCCCTCGTCAAACCTCTCAGTCATTACTCACCACAGCTCATCATTCACTCCTTATCCTATCATCAGAACCACCCCATCACCAATAATCTAATCATCATTTATTTTTCTCTTGCTTGATTTTTCTTTAGTTTTGTTTTGCTGTTAATATAAGTCTACGAAAGAAATGAAAGAACAGGACTCCACCTCATCATTCACAATTCATTTTTTTTTTTTTTTTGTTTTTTGTTTTTTTTTTTGTTTTGTGTTTTTTGTTTTTTTTTTTTTGTTTTTTGTTTTTTTTTTTTTTTTTTTTTTTTTTGCTTTAAGAAAGTGCACGGGTGGTGACACTTTGATTTGGTGGAGTTTACTTTCAAGACTACCGTTCAAGAGTTTTAGTGAAGGATGACACTATATTTACTAATAAAAAATTTTAAGTTATTATTATTATTTTTTTGGTTAAGTTTTTCAATTGTTGGCATAATGAATTTTTTAATTAGTGCAGTGTATTCATTAGTATTTTCTAAATTGGGTCTTTCTATATTTTATTTTATCATATTAGGCTATATTTATTCTTACCAAGGGGATGATAATAAAGTAGTAGAATCCCCTAATATTTTAATTTATGAGTATGATTTTATAAATCTTAATACAAAATTGATTTAGCCTAAAATCTAGAATTTTTAATCTGTCTGAATACTTCAAAAATTATTTAAGTATAATTATGGAGTTTGACAAATTTCCGATGACATACTAAGTAAAAATAAATCATATTATAAGCATCGGTAATTTTCTAGACAAACTTTATTTGGAACTCATCAATAAAGGGAATTATGAGAGAAAACCAATTTACTAGATTACCCATTTGGGCAAGACTTTTCATTATTATTATTAAAAATTTATATTTGACAAGTTGTTAGTAATTTGTTACCCAACACCATTGCCCCAAGATTTATGTAAAATATATTTAATTAATTTTGATGATAAAAAATAAATTAAAAAATAAAATAAACAAAGTCAAGTCTACTTAGTGTACTAATATTTAAAATGAGTTTATAAAGGAAAATGAATGATGAGATTACAAATTGAAGTGATATGAAGATAAATGATTAAATAATTAAATAAATGGAATATTCAACAGTTCAAAAGTGGAGATTAAAGAGCCAAAAAGTATCAAGAATCAAAACACAAGATTATAGACCAAGGGTTAGCCAAGAAGAGTTTAAGAAATATTCAAAAGTATAAGAACCGGCTCAGGAATACTTTAGAGCTGGCTAAGAGAAGATTGAGCTCAAAATTGTATCAAAAAATGGACTAAGGCACATAATTGGCTAAACCCCCACCTCGCCTCGGCTGAAGCAAGTTAGGACCAGTTAGCCGGTTATACTGAATCAAGCTAAAATAGAATCAGTTGAACACCTACCTAGGCTCGGTTAGGAGCACCAGAGGACCGGCTATCCAGATGTATTTCAAACTAACATGTTTGAAGATTTGAGATCAACAAAAATATGGAAAGAGATCAAATCATAATGATCACATGATTGCCAATTTCAAGACTCCTCCTCTATATAAAAATGACTTTATTTGTCAACATTGACAACCCATTACATACAAGAGAAAGATAATCAAAAGATTAAAAAAAACTTCCAAATCAAAGTCTCTTCATCATCCTCACTCAGAAATTTGATCCATTCAATCTCCATATTCAAAACCTTTGAAGTGAGAATCAAAACAATCATTTGAGTGTTTCATTTGTATCATTTTGAGATGATTATTTGTAAGATTGACAGTTCATCATTTTTATATTCAAACTCAATGTTCTATCAACCTTGCAAATGAGTGATTTATAAACTCCTAAGAACCTATTTGAGTAGCACTTACAAGGCTACTTGGTCACGATTTGAATAGAGCCCGCAAATCTACTCGGTTATGGTTTGAATAGTACTCGCAAGTTTACTTAGTCACAGTGTAAGTAGAGCCTGTATGTTTATTTGGTCACGATTTGAGTAGAGCCCACAAATCTACTTGTGTATGGTTTGAGTAGAGTCCATAAGTCTACTTGGTATGGTTGGATAACACCCACAAACTATTCATTGTAAAGGCCCGATTAGCACCCGTGAAGACAAGCCATCTTGAAATTTGGGGTTATAAAGTTATAAGAGAACCCAATGAGAGTCTTGGAGACTAGAAGTAGGGGAACACGTCGATTTTTGTCCAAACCAGTATAAAAATTGTGTATTGTGTTCTTCTTCCCTTATTTTTTAAATTCCGCATCTTATTATTTCTAGACATCATTGCATGAGTTTTTTAAATAACTTGTAGACAATTAATTTTAACAAAGTAAATTTTATTGGAAAATCAATTAACCCCTTCTTGGTTTGCTATTTGGGCTAACAAACACTTTTTTCGTTTCGAGACCAACCAAAGAGAATTTAAGAGTAAGAATAATATAATTATTTATAATTATTAAAAGGTGAATTCTAAAGATAGAAATATGGGGTTAGAAATTTCTTAGGACTTCTGAGCTCAATAGGAGTTTCTGATATTGATACTCGGTTTCTTATCGAATAAAACTACACCATTCCCTACTGCATGTGCTAGGTAAATAATCTGCATGTTTACAGAGTGATCAAATTTTTAGTACCATTGTCGGACACTCCCCAAAATGGAGTGCTAAGAATTTTTATTCACAATTCTTTTGGTAGAATTCACATTCATGTAGAGTGTAATTTGTGGGCTTTTAAGATTGCAACTTTTACTTGTATGTAGAAATAACTCTTGGAAAACAAGACCGACACAAATCCTCCTATGCCGATATTCATGAGTGCGCACGGCGATGAGGATAGCGAACCCCCACAGGATTTAATAATCCGGGTGGCAGCAATTTTCTAAACAATCATTTTCCTTCTCTTTAAAGTAATAAACTTCAGGTAGTTGGTAACCATCCACCTTAAGGGAAGCCATTCGGTTTAACCCCTACTCAGTGGAACGCGGTCTAGGCATATATCGCTATAAACTAGCCACCTCTCCCAGCTCTAAAAACATAGCCTCCAATCAATCCTATTTTTCTCAGACATACTTCAGCCATTGAAAAAGTGCACACCGTCGTGCATTATCCTCCCTTGAAACTCAACAAGGGGAATTTAAATTCAAGGCAGGGATTATCCATTCCCTACCTGAATTTAATGTATTGGAGGCTGAGAGCACTTACAATTTTATCAATGATTCTATCACTATCTACTCTACTTTCAGGAATCCATCCATTGATCCTGACTTTACCTACCTTTGCCTTTTTCCCTTTACTCTAAAAAACAAAGTCAAAGTTCAATTCAACTCATTTCCACCTTACTCAATGGGTACTTGGGAAGAGATGTAACGAGTGTTTTTGAATAAATACTTCCATCATAATCAAACATTTGAGTATCAAAACCATAACTCATAATACTTTTAACAACCACCCTCTCATGATCAAGGAAAAGTTAATCCTTTTTTCCAGACACATAATCTGGTTTGGAGGAATCACCCCCATATGTTATGGAAGAATGAGTCTCCACTATCTCAAAATCTCCTATACAAGTTGGGATATAAGCATTCTAGGCGAGGCATTTATATAGTTCTTCCTTATTGACAATAGGAGCAATTGACACCTGTGAAAGACCCTAGGGTAGATCAACTAGAGAAGAATATGATGAAGCTGTCTCAGAACCTAAACAAGCTTGTGAAAGCTTTGAGTAAATCGAGTGGAAGTTATCTACCTGTGCAACCTAAGCCACACCAACCAAAGCAGGTGTAGTCTGTTGATTTAGACCTACTAGGTCAGGTACACCATGAACACATAATATGATTTCAATGGTGGAGCAAGTCAAGAGTATAGAGGTAAAAGCTGATGACGAATTCATCCTGCACAATCAGGTTAATGCAGTGATTATTTTGCGTAGTGGTCGACCACTTCCAAAAAGAGAGGAAAAGCAATATGAAGGGGATTTTTTGGACTTCAATCTATTAAAGTATCAATTGAAAAGTAGAAAAGAAGTCTAGAAGAGTTCGATCGATAGAATCTATAGTTTGATCAATCAAACTGCCCTAATATCTATTGTGATAAATCTTCCTTTAATTCAATCATCTGATACTTTTGTTAGACCCCAGACTGAGTAGTTTCAAGAGAAAACATCTAAGAGTCCAAATCTAGAGTTGGAAACCGAGAAAGTGATTGGTATTCAAAAAAGGAAATTTTTCGAGGAAGGTGTATACGAGCCTAAACCACCATTCTCTCATAGGCTAGCGCAACCAAAAGTGCTAGACTACAAGAAATAAATTTTTGAGATGTTAAAGCTGGAAAATTAATATACCTCTACTTGATGCCATTAAGTACAACTCGTCGTGTACTAAATATCTTAAGGAAATATGTATGGGTAGAAGTAAAACCAATTAAAATGAGTGGGTTTACCTTACCAAGAAGGCGAGGGTTGTTCTTCAATTATCATCCCATCTAAATATAAGGACCCTATTTGTCCAATTATTTCATGTATGATAGGAGATTTTGAGATTGATCATGTTGTGCTCGATCTAAGGGCTAGTGTAAACCTACTATCTTATTTGATTTATTACTAATTGGATTTCAGGGAACGCAAGCCTAATAAGATGATACTACATTTTGATAACGGGGAATGTAAGCCTGCGAAAGGTATAATCGAGGATGTACTTGTACAGATAAATAAGTTCATTTACCCCATTAATTTTGTCGTATTGGATATCAGTGTTATACCCGCTACAGTTCTAATCATTCTTGTACAACCATTCATATTAACGTCCAACACTCTCATCAATTATCATAGTGTTGCAATGGAGCATTCATTTGGACATATGAAAGCTGCACTTAATATTTTCAATATCTAATTATCGAATGACAGGCCTAATCATGTGGAAGAAAATGAGTTTGTTCTATCTTATGCAAACACTTCACAAAATCGACGCTCCAAGAGTATTTTAGAGGAAGAGTTAGTTGGAGTATGTGAGAAACGACCTAGAGGAGAGGTTGAGAGAGTTGGTGGTATTAAGATAAGGAAGTTTTTTGAGGCGGAGATCAGATGGTTAATATTTTGCGAGATGAGAAGTTAGTTTTGAAAGAGAATAGGCATCAGAGTCACTTGGGGAAAGGTGACAAGAAAACTGTAGATGGTGGTATGCCTAAGAATGAACAAAGTAAATATGCTATGCACACACAAAATCGAGTGGGTCGTAAATATCATGCCCTACAATCCGTGATCCAAGGATCTGAGTAATAGTAATAAAAGAAAGAACAGATGAGGAATAATAATAATGATCATACTTGAAACCAAATGAAAATATACGCCAAATCTTTGTCGCGATAACAAATATCAAAATAAAGCTTGATTACATATATATCTTGACTTATAGCTACAACAATCCGCAACCTGAATATAAATAAGTGGCTAAAAGCAAATCCTGTGCGTGTGCATATGCGATCAAGCTATGTGCCGAGTTCAAAATAAAAGAAAGAAGTTATACAATAAGAAGCCAAAATGTCTATTACATTTAACCCGAAAGGCTTCTATAAAATACTATAATATAAGGGCTATAATCTTCGAAAATCTATAGCTGTCTGTCAAACTCTACCTGCACATCCGCACCTATAAAAAACAAATATAACCAATATACAAGAAAAGAAAGAAACTATGGTCAGATCATTAGTAATACATAAATGCGAGTTTAAGCGATATAGGTATCGTATGCACATGTTATGCCATTATATGCCAAAGTGTCATGTTCCGCTACTAATGATCGATAATTTCATATCCGCATTTTCATAGACAAATTCCGCACACATTATTCAAGTCTACATATAAGTTCAAGTTCCGCATATATGTTTCATTTCCGCATTTCCGTACAAATAATCCAAATATCTGCAACTAATCTGCAAGTGTATTCCCGACCTAAAGACTCGAGAAAAGTGGGAAGTAGCATCTTTATCCGTTGGCCTCGAGAACCCCAAGCTCGCATTGCCCGAATTACCATACGAAATAGTAATGCAGTACACGTACCTCGATTCATAAGCCCGACTTAGAGCTATCAGGGCACCTATAGAATTCTGCAATTTAGTTGGTAAATTTTGATACTAGCCCAAAAAATAAATAGAAAAGACTCAAGACAATACCCATATATATGTGTCTTTTCTAATCAAAGATTCCAAGTCAAATGCACATGCCGAAAGTATGTATGCAAATGCCATATATAAATAACAAGTGATCATGTCTGCATAAGTATCATTATACTAATGTTATCCAAATCAATGTGAATAATCATGCTTGAATGTAGGTCTTTATTTTAGAAAATCCGCAATGATAATCAAGCCATTTAAATACTAAATCTGAACAATTAAAGTATACAGCAGGTAATAATCTATAAAACCAAATATAAAAAACATAAACAAGACATACGTGTCCACATATACACAAGCGCTCATATTTAGTATATTACAATTAATATGTTGTACCTTAAAGTAAGTAAAAAAAGCCCGCTAGCTTCCCGAAGTAGCCCCCGCCCCTAAATCACCTCTCGATTCGATCTAGGCGCGCTCTCCAAAATGCAACGAACCTAGACATAAGAAGGCTCCTACAAAAATAAGGAACAAGAGTATTTAGTTTATTTTCATATGTGAGTAACGCATAGAAACTAAGGTATAAACAAAGAAAAGGAAAGAAGATAAAACTTACGCTAAATCGAAGCTTTTATCACTGAGGATGCCAAATATTTACTTTTTATTAATTTCCAACACTTTTAGCTAGTTCAAATCCGAGACGTCAAGACAAGACTTATATTTTTACATTTCATACTCCTTCTCATTCTAAAGAGGCAAAATGAAAAAGAAATGAAATAAAAAAGTGACTTTAACCAAGACCAAAAAATATAGGATCCTAAAACAGAGCAGTTCGACATCTTTTCTGCTGATGGAAAGTTGTCGGAAGCAGTTGAACATACAGTGGACGAGGCTCAAAGCTCTTTGGAAATTTTTTTCAAAGGTCCGACCTCCAGTCTGACAGTCGGACAAATCTCCGAACACCCCCGACTTAGCCTTCAATTATTGATTTAATCAACCTTACTTTACAAATATAAAGTTAATGATTAACCTTTAATCTATAATATAATTGTTACTAGATGCAACCCAAATAAGGACCAAATGCACTCAATTGAATGAAGTGCAATTTAGTCTCCAACCGCAATGAAACCGAATGACTTCCAACCCACTTCTAATGTAACCAATGCCAATCTATATAGCTAAGTGTTCATACAATGCATTAAACTCAAATGAAACCAAAGTAATTCAATTAAATCTGCAACATCCACATAATCCATATTAATTAAATAATATTATTAATCTCTCTAACAATATTATTTATTAATCAAAAAAATTTCTTAGAATTTCCGAGACATGACATCCTCCCCTTGTTAGGACATTTTGTCCCCGAAATTTGCATAAGCACAACCGCAAAGTAAAGATGTACCAGAATTGTCTAATAACTATGGATACTTTGTCCTCATTTTTTCTAATCTTTCCTAAGTCATTTTCCCTATCAATACATTTTTCCATAAGACTTTGACCATTCGAATTGCTCGTCGCTTTAACGTTTGTTCTTTCGTGTCCAAGATCCGAATAGGTCAAACTTCGTATGAAACGTCCTCTTCGACATGTAAATCATCAAAATTGATAACATGTGAAGGATCTCAGATATATTTCTATGACATTGATATATAAAACACCAGATGAATGCTAAAAAGTTGAGGGGGTAAGGCATGTCGATATGCTACCTTGCCAACTTTCTCAAGAATGAGAAAAGGTCCCATGAAACATAGAGAAAGTTTACCTTTCTTTCCAAACTACATGATGCCCTTTTTAGGGGAGACCTTCAAGAATACATAATCGTCAACATTGAACTCCAATAGAGGTATCTGATTATCTGCAAATGATTATAATGAATTCGCGTTGTTTCAAAATGTTGCTTACTCACTTGCACATTCTGCATCGTTTCTTATTCTAAATTGGATCCAAGTAAAACACCATCCTCAAATTTTGCCCAACATATTGAAGGATAAAAAAGTCTCCCATATAACACCTCGATAACATGAATGATCAAAGTAGGTTGTGCTTTGATTGTAAACAATGTCGCTTAACCTTCCGCATCAATACATTCCAAACCAAACTCGTTGAGAACCCGAAGCATCTCCCACTAATTCATTACAAGAATAGCGAGAGTACAACAAGTCTTATGACTCAATGCACCAACTACCACATTCACTTTTTCAGGATGATACTCTAGGTAAAAATCTTATTGATCCAAGTATTCCATCTACCATCGTTATTGCATATTCAAATCTCATTAAGTAAACACATACTTGCAATTTTAATAGACCTCAAAATTTTCACCATACAAGTAATGTGGCCAACATTTCAAAGCAAATACTACCGCACCAAGTTCGAGATCATGCATAGGATAATTCTGTTCATAAACTTATAGTTGCCTTGATGCATAGGCAACCACCTTTCTAATTTGCATAAGATCACATCTGAACCCCTTTTTCGAGGCATCGCAATATACCATATATCCGATACCCTGCTCCAAAATAATAAAAATTGAAGACGAGGTGAGCAAAGATTTCAATCAAAGAAATGACTCGTCGCATTTTAAATCCCTTTCAAATTTTACTCCTTTGTGAATGAGTCGAGTCAATGGAGCTATCAACCGCGAGAAATCCTTAATGAACCTATGATAGTAGATTGCAAGGCCTAAGAAACTCTGGATTTTGAACATGGATCTAGATCATTCCCAACTTATAATAGCCTCGTTCTTGGTAGGGTCCACCGACACCCCACTTTCAGAAGCAACATGACCTAGAAAATGAACTTCTGATAACCATAATTTTCATTTGCAGAGAACTTAGTTTGGCTACAAGTATAATACTCCATGCCCTGAACTTTAGGTAACAAAGAAATAAATTGCGTATTCGAAGATCGACCCTGAGAAGATGAAGAAAAGGCCTCCCAAGGCCTTTTCCTATTACCATTTCTACCACTTGAAATGGAGTTTCCACCACTATTTCTGCCTCCAACATGGCCACCAAATCAATCCCTAAATCATAAACAGAAAAATCCGACCTGAGCCGATGACTTTGGAGGACGAGAATCATCAAGTTGTTGACTAGTGAGTATGTAAACCTAAACCTTCATGGTTGTACTCATGCAACATTTACACGTCTTATGGAAACCTGCCATTACTAGAATAGGAATGGAAGGATGCAATCCTTTCTTAAACCTTTGACAATGAAGCCTGTCAGTAGTTACAAGCTCTTGCATGTATAGAGAGAGACTAGTAAATGCCCGTTGATATTATTAAATCGTTATGACCATTTGCATAAGATTCTTGAACTTCTCTCTCTTACGCTCGTGAAGTTGATCATGGGAAAATTCTACTAGAAATAGCTCCTGAAAAGATATCCAAGTAAGATCTCCTTGCTCGTACATCGCTTCCTGAATTTTCCCATATTCCTAAGATAATCATCCATCATTTGCAATGATCGAAAGATCTGCTTGACCCCCATCAAGCCACTATTCCACCTCAATTGCCTCTCCATCCCCTTTGAAGATAGGCAGATCCATCATACGAAACTGTCGATGAACTGCTGAAGCCCGGGTATTAGTATTCTTGCTAGAATTCTATGCCATACCCTTGAAGGCTTCTTCCATAGCCTCTGCAAATAGGGGTCCTCCCACATCCTCAACCTCTAGATGTTGTTGGGCATGTGATAGATCATAAAGCTGAGGTTTAAAAGCCTCCTCTTTGCTTTCCTCCAAGATATCCTTAAGTGACAAAATGTTCTCCGCCACCCACAACTCTGCTTCAATCTCCACTCTAATCTGGGTACACATGCATGCCGGTTGAACTTCTTCCTCAATGTGTCCTATTAAATAACCACCCCATACTCATGCTTCCTTTTCACCTCATCATCAACCTCCGCGTCTACTACTAACTCTTGCCATGACGAACTTTACTTTACAGACACTCAACAATGAAACTATTAACCATATAGACATAATAGCAGTATGCAACACTATCCTGCATTAACATCCCAATTAGTATTATAAAACAATTCCGCATTACACTCTCATCCTATCCCCAAATTCTACTAGCAAGCCACTAAGGTCTGTTTAACCTAGTTAGCTCTGATACCAAACTGCTATCCTCGCAATCCATGACCTAGGGATGTGAGTTGTAATGTCCCAGAAATTCAAACAATTTTTTTGCAAATAAATAATAGTATTAAAAACCTTTAATGATATTATTTATTCTCATTGTTGCATTATGCATAACATAGTCGTAGATTATGACTCGTTGTCTTGGTGATGCATTCGTAGTGATGAATTTTTATCGTAATTATGGCATATTTCTCGAGGTCATGGGAGTCCATTCGTAGTTGTGTTTATGGTCTTTTGGAGTATTTCGTTGGGTTTGTCGGTAGGCATCTTAAGTTGTGTAGAATGAGTTGGAAGCACTCAAATAACTTCTCAAAAGTGGGAAAACATTTTTATTAGAATCTATGAGTGGTTACGAGTGTTTTCGAAAGCTATCACGCCCCCATTTCCAAGCACCCGAAACCAGGGGTGTGATAATTGCTAAACCCAAACACATAACCAATCTCATCAAAATAAC
>MKEJ01054637.1:0-12506 GCA_001753735.1 Embelia ribes
AAATATCTCACTAAGTATAAAATACATCTCACAGCCTCAGAAAAATAACATAACAATAATGAATGAGGCTAAATACATCAAAATAAATATACACAAAAGAAATAGATACATGGGCTCAATCGTCCTCAACGGTGTGGCTCGCTAGTCTCGGCACATGTGAAATACGTATCTAAAAAATGGTGTGTACGAGTTAGTCTCTAAAATACACTGATATATGTGATGTTGGATATAACCCTCAAATGTAATAGCTATGACTAAAATGTGAATAATAATAATAATAATGATAATAATAACTGAAATCAAAGGAAAATATACGCCAAATCCTTTCCACAACAACAAACATCAAGACACAATTTGATTATATATACATCCTACTTATAGCTACAGTAGTCCACAACATGAATATATATAAGCATCTAAAAGAAAATCCAACGCGTTTGCATACGTGATCAAGCTATGCGCTGAGTTCAAAGCAAAAGAAAAAAGCTATACAATAAGAAGCCAAAATATCCATTACATTTAACCTAAAAAGGCTTCTACAAAATACTATCACAAAAGAGCCATAATCATCGAAGATTTATGGCTACCTGCCAAACTCTATATTTGCATCCGTACTTATAAAACAAGTATATCCAATATAAGAGAAAAGAAAGAAACTACGGTCAAATCATTAGTAACATCATAAATGTGAGTTTAAGCGATATGGGTATCATATGCACATGTTATGCCAATATATGCCACAGTCCCGTATTCTGCTACTAATGACCAATAATTTCATATCCATATTTTTCATAGATAAATTCCGCGTACAGGATTCAAGTCTGCATATAAGTTCAAATTCTACATATATGTTTCCATTTTCGTATTTCCACATGAATAATCCAAATATCTGCATTCCAATCCGCAAGTGTATTTCCAACCAAAAGACTCAAGAAAAGTGGGAACTAGCGTCATTATCCGTTAGGCCCGAGAACCCCAAAGTCGCATTGCCCGAATTACCATATGAAACAGTATTGTGGTGCCCAAATTATTTGGTAAAATTTGACACTAGCCCAAAAATGAAATAGAAAAGACTCAAAACAATACTTGCAATGTATGTACCTGTTCAAATCAAAGGTTCTGCATAAATATTTCAGAAATTTTCATGTCAAATGCATATACCAAAATTATGTATGCAAATGTCACATGTAGATAATAAGTAACCATGTCTGTGTGAGTATCATTTCTACTAATGATATACATATGAATGTAAATAAGCATATCTGCATAATTATTATTCTACAAATGATATCCACATAATTATAAGAAACATGCTTGAATGTAGGCCTTTGTTATAAGAAATTCACAATAATCATCATGCCATTTAAATATCAAATCCAAACAAGGAAAGTATAAGGCAAGTAATAATCCATAATAACCGAATCCGAAAACATAAACAAGACATACACATCCACATATACGCATACGCTCGTATTTAGTATATTACTATTAATTTGCCATACCTTATATACCAATTATGAAGCCCGGCAAACTTCCCAGAGAAAACCCCCAATACGCTCCTGAATTACCCTCCGAATCGATTTAAGTGCATCCTCTGAAACGCAACAAACCTAGATAATAAAAGATTCCTAACCACGTAAGGAATAAAAATATCTAATCTATTTTCACATGCAAACAAAACATGAAAACCAAGACAAGAACAAAAAGAATGAAAGAAGATAAAACTTATGACAAATCAAAGTTTTATCAATGAGGATTCCAAATATCCACTTTACATTGCTATCCGAATCTCCGAACTAGATCAACCAAGGCCTAGAAGATTGAGATCATTAAGTCACCACCATCCCTTTTCTCTCTAAATGAGTGAGTGTATGAAGAGAAACGGAGTACATAAAGTAAAAGGAGCTTTTTTGTGTAGAATGATAAGACCAAAGCTTAAAAGTACTTTTGGCCACACTGATACGTCCGGGGGCCTAGAGTCGGTTGTCCGTCAATCATCCGACAACGGACACCCATCGGACAAGCCAAAATTCCCCAGAGTTTGTGAAATTGGGCAAAGATGCCCCATCTCAGTATAGATTTCTCGCCGACTGTCCAACACCATGGACCCGTCGGACACCCATCGGACATGTTATCTTACAGCCTGCATTGTCGACTTAATCAACCCAACTTTATATATATAACCTTATAATAATGCATCAATAATTAAAAGCAAACCATATTCTTATTATCTAATCAAATACCAACTAAATGATAACCAAAGACCCTTCAAATGTGCAAGTGCAAGTTATCCTCCAACCGCAATGAAACTGCATGAATTCCAAATGAACCGAATGCCAACAAAGGCAACCAATTATGCCAAATGTTCATATAAACAAATGCAAGTCTATATGAACCAAAGTAATTTAATTAAATCTACAACATCCACATAATCCATATTAATTAAATAATATCATTAATCTTGTTAACAATATCATTCATTAATCGGAAAATTTTCCTTTGAATTTCTAGGACATGACAGTGGGGCTCAAAACAGGGTCAAAAAGCAATGGGCCCTACTTTGACTTGTCATTCAAACGGCATGTTATTACTATTCTAATAGCTTCTGCCATTTGAATGGCTCTTGGGTATCATTCCAACGGTAACCTCTGGAGCTCCTCCATTTTGAAATTCTGAAAACTATTCAAAGGTATGAACTCCACAATGTCAGCTCCAACTTCACCAAACAACATCCTACGCCAATGAAAGGTATTCTACAACCACAAATAATATGAAACAAGATAATTAACACCATTTCAACTAAAAAAATAATAGAAAAAAAATTTCGCAAAAAATTCTTTACGAATTTCCAGGACGTTGCAGAGAGGGTGTGGTGAGGCAAGGACCAGGAGATTGGATCTAGATGTAAGAGGAATGCTTGGTATAAATAACTCACTCCTTGGTCTTCGACCCCCTCGTTCACTGCAAACGCCCCATAGTGGAAGACTCATGAAGACTCACCCTAGCCACTATAGCAATCCAACCCCCAACTCTAGTTGAGAAACAATCCCAGCAGAATCTGCTTCAATTTGTTCCTAAAACCTAACTCAATAGAATTGTTAATTTTTAAAAATGTTTGCTGAAATTTTAAAATAAAATAAAATAAAGGTCTATTTTTCTTGGTAGTTTGAATTAGTTCGAGTGCTAAAAAGGAACCCCCATAGGTAATAAGAAACTTAAAAAATGAAGCCCATTTTTTTGAAATCCCACTATAGTTATGCCAATAAAAAGAGAAACTAATAGAACCAAAATAACGAGAAAATGACTTGTAACAGTGAAGCTATAATGTATCATACCTTGGGGAGATGTGCTAGAAGCGCCCATGCGGAACCGAATAAGCCGATGGCTTGGAAGGCTAGTGAGAACAATTCTATAAAAAGCTTTGTCTTCTGAGGCTGACTCGTAGCACCGCCTGGATAAGGTAGTACCAATCAATTTAGTTGGCTCAAACCAAGGAAGGAAAAGGGCTCCACGAAAAGCAAAGATCTCTCGGCAAGTGCTATATCAAGGACGGATTCCTGGAAGAAGAGTAAGATTTCGTCTTTACCAAAAGAAAACATGATTATGGATCAAAAGAGAGACTTTAAGAAGTTGCAAATCGAGCAATATAGCTATTAAACAATGAATTTGGTTTACAAGAGAAATCAATATATTTTTTTGGCTCAGTGGGAACAAAATACTTTTCCTAAGGATTCTTTTAAATAGAAACCCCAGGCGAAGTCTTCCACTACCATCATATCATATATAGTGATTTCCGCTGGATAATTTATTACTCAAACTAATAGATTGAATGCTTTCTTCGTTTCGAAGGTTGACTTCTATATACGCAATAAGGTGCTAGAAGCACCCGTGTGGAACCGGATAAGCTGATGGCTTGGAAGGATAGCGAGCACAATTCTATGAGAGATTGGTCTTATGAGGCCGACTCGTAGCACCTGCACTTTTCAACAGGAAGTCGAAACCCAAAGAGCTTCATCCATCCAAGGGAAAAGGCAAAAAGTCTCTAATCCTATAATAACAAACTGGGGTTTATTTGTTTGAAAGTACCACATTCACACTAGTTGCTGCGAGTAAATGCTAATTCATTTTGATGTCGAAACATCCTATTTATTCTCGAATAAAGAGATCAAAAGATTAGAGTCCGGTATTACTTATCGCCACAAGGACACTTAGGAACACTTGGCAAAGCAATCCGAGAAGAGAGAAAAGGAAGCACCCAACCCTGTTTTGACTGACAGTGGAGGTTCTTATTTTGAAATCTAAGTACTGGGGGTTTCGAGTGGGGCATTGAAATGTGTATAGAGTAACTAGCTATATGAGAAGCATGATATGATAATTGAAATGTTTATTGATCAACGAGCTATTTGAGATGTGGGATATTAGAATTGAAACGCGTATCTGAGTATGTGGGATATTAGAATTGAAATGCGTATCTGAGTAACGAATGATTTGAGACTAGATTGAGAATTGAGACGCGGCATATTTGAGTATCTGCGGAGATATTATGAGGGCTTTGCCCAAGAATTTATATTTTTGGGGGGCATTGCACCAAACACACGACTGAGCTAAAAATTGAAAAACTAAAGAATCTGAGATATGAAAACAGAGAAACTGCAACAATGGGATAAACGAGAATCTATGTTTTTATTTTTGAGAATTTCTGTGCTTTATAGTTTTTGCATTTTATTCGAGTATGAGCCCTGTTGTGATACAAAGTTATTTTGATTTTTCGGCGCATTTTTACTGTATTTATTTTTTGGACTTCTTGTATTATATTAGTTGCTAATCTCGTCCACTTGTATTTGCGCACATACACTAAGCAACTTTGAAGGACAGTAATGACCCCAAATTTCTGAATTTTTCATAATTAAACGAAATTAAATAATTTGAATTTAAAAATTTTGGTGTTTGGACGTGATCCAAGTAACACTTACGGTGTGGTCGATCAGGTGTGTCAATCCCTCCCATCTCAACAGAAAATCATAAATACCCAAATAAGCTAAAAACAGTGGAGATGGTGTGGGTAATCAAAGTAGAGTGCACACACCACTACATGTTTGTAATTGCAGTCCCCTTCTATACAATAAAATTGCAAGCGAGTTTCATTAAAATGATCACCAAGTCAAAGCTTAATGAAGATGGTGACTAGGGCATAGGCTCGGCCACGGGGGCTTTTTGTACAGAAGTAACTTCCACTGCTTCCGGAAAATCAATGGATGGCCTTATGACCGTAATGAATATGACATTGTAGAATATGGTGAATAATAGGAGCCCAAAAGCTGTGTATGCCAGGAAAGATCCCGAAAAATCTGGGACCTCTTCTCTCAATCGAGGTTGTGGACGATCCAGATCTTTAGCTGCAATTGCATAGAGACAGGTAAATCAATCTAAAGAACTCATGACCACAAAGACCCTCAATGAAAAGAAAAAAGTAAGCCCCTCGGCGGAGTTTACCGCATTAGAAATGCATTGGGACTATACAGGAGAATGCTCAAAATGAAGGCTGTTAGTATGTTCAGAAATGAAGGCTGTGAATTACCTAGTCTACGGCATTAAACACATATAACAACTTCTTGGCCAATATGGTGAAGTGAGTTCCTATGTTTCTACTTTTTCTTTATAAGTTTTTGGATGCAAACAACTCTTCTCGTGGGTGTTTTTAGTTTAAAGTCTTTCAAAACCTTAGAGCCAAAAAAACAGTGGTTTTCAGTTTTTTAAGAAATACGATTAAGCTTTACATTTTAGATAACCAATCTGGTAGGATTCCCCTTTTATATATTAAATAGAAAACTCAGAGAACCCAACATAAAAGGCCCATGAGAGAAACTACAGCCATAAATGCTTTTTTTCTCAAGTTTCTAACAAGAAACTCATCATAAAAAATGTTGCAAGAAACACAATTCGGAAATTTAGCAATAAAAACCTCAAACAAAGGAACCAAAATTCCCTACAATTTAACAACAAAGCGAAGTTATCAGACAAACTCTTAATACATTCTCCATACAAATTTGATCCTTACGGAAAAAATTACAATCCAAACAGAATGGCCTTCAACCCGAAACCAAAATCTGATTATTTTATTTTATAGTTACTAAAAATGGTTTCCTCTGGGTTAAAAAGATTAACTAATCTTGAGAGAATTCTAATAACTTCATTTCTTGGACTCTCTAGGTCGTACTAGAGAAAGATGCAAAAACTTGGGATGTTCAGAAGCCCAAAACAATTTTTCAGAAGCCCAAAACAAGCATAAAATACAGTAAAAGATTAGCTAACCCTAATCAGGAAGAAAATGAAGCATGATATGTCCTCTATATTGATCAAAATAACTTTTATGTAACTGCTCATCCAATGAAATTCGCAAACCAGACAACACCAAAACTATGAACAACCAAACATATAAGGAACCATAAATTTTTACTACCTACGTACCGTGCATGCTACCTGCAGCCTCTTGAAAGCCACAAGTCTGAATCCAAATTGAAATAACACATCTTTCATTCCTAATTTTTCGTCCAGAATAATTTAGCATTGTTTAGTTTCTTTCAGTCTTCTACTTGGAGAATGTTTTGGACTTCCCACCCCTAAAATATCTATCAGGTAGCACGAGGAGTAATATTTTTCCCCACACAGAGAATTCATGAGCAGCCAAGGACGTCATGGTGACATTTTCGGAAAGCAGGAGCAGTGAATGTTTTGCTTTATTACATGATCATATGTCAGATTATTAGGTGCAGTCGTGTAGCAATTAAAGAAAATTTAGTATGTTCAAGAACTCAGATTTTTCTTCTTTTATTTTCAAGTGAATTTTAATGTTTGGGTATATAGTCCAGCCCTAGTTATACATGTATAATCTATCCCAGTAACTTGGCACTACAAGACCTTACAAAACCTTTTCCAAACCTATGTTACAAGATGCAAGACAAGGCATGTATGCGTTTTTGCTTCCTGGGACTAAATTGCCACGGACTGGGCTATTAATATCCAGACTACTAATGGACTTCTTTTATGAACTTGCATAACATTTATTTGCAGGAACAGAATAAAAGGTTTGTTACAGCTTCAATATTCCTCATGATTTTGAAAAGCCCACTAAACTTCCTATGGTTTAGTATAAAAAAAATTAACGTCGCTTAGCTCTTCTAACAATGTTTTATATATTTGTCCAAATAGCAGACTGCAACTGAGGCCTAATAGTCTCCTTTCCCATCTGGGCTTAATTGTTACTAGAATAGTTCAAAGGGACAATTAGCCCATAGCAAAGGCAGAACCATAAAACTGTCAGGCAACTTCACTAACCCACAGTCCCGCATAACTCTACCAAGAGAAACACCCCCATAAGGAACACAAATATTATTTGCAAGTACGAAATTTAATCTTAGCAATGGACGAAGTCAAGAATCGAAAATGAGAAGGGGGCTGACGACATAGAATATTTTAAAGGGGACTAAACCTTGATTTACGGACGCGACAACTACATAAAAATTTTTCGTTTATAATGCAGAATACTATTCGATTTTTTAAAATTGAATCGAAAATGAAGAGGAGCTGACATCATAGAATATTATAAGAGGGGCTAAACACATAAAAAAATTTCTGGTTTAAAATATAGGATGCTATTCGTCTTTTTAAAATTATGGAGGTTGTAGCCTCTATTGTTCCTCCGTCCCTAGTCTCAGAACTAACAGTGTTGGAATTTATAGTTCGAGGTCCTAGTGTTAATAACTTCTAATACCATTACAGGTAGGAAATATTACATCAAAAAAATAAATTATAAGGAGCTACTGTTTTTCTCACGTTGAAAAAGCTGACTAATCGGCTTAAATGAATTTGTCTAGTAATTTGGACCAAAAATACCGTAGAATGGGAACGATTAGATATACATACAGGAATACAAGTAGATTAACCTCTAATTTTAGGAGGGGTGATTTGTTTCCGGGAGAGAGAAAGGAGCTGTTTATCGAGCTCTTGCAGGGCTTGACGGGCATTCTCAGGGTCAACCTCAAACTCCTCCTCCGACGACGATTCTCTCTCTACCGCACGGCGGTGCAACAGCTGGCAGCTGCTGATTCCCCTTTCTAATCGAGACATTCTTCCGCCATTGATGAGCGATATAGGACCAAGGAAGGATGATAATTGGTGAGTATGAAGAAGCATTTGACACAGAGACGTCACTCTTTCTCCTCACTCTCTAGCCTCTTAACATAAATAAACTGTGAAATATATACCATTCTAACAATAAAATTTTCAATTTTTTTTTTTTTTTTTGGAGGCTAATGTTTTTGGTACTAAGTGTGCCTTGAAATTAATTTAATAGCGGATGTTTTTACCAATGGTGCAAACTTTTGTACTAAATGGTGTTGAATATCATAGGGCCTCTTTCTTTGGTTAGATGAGACAGAACGGGATAGAATTGGGGTTAGAACAGCACGGAAAGTAACCGACGTTTGGCTTTCTTATATTGTATTCATTAAATAATAAATGAATTTAAATTTGGGATATCAAAAAAAAAAAAAAAGAAAAGAAAAGAAAAGAAAATGATTAATTTTTATATGATTCCTATGTATATGTCAATTAGATAATTAAGTTTACGTACAAAAACATATCTAAGTTA
Source organism: Embelia ribes (assembly GCA_001753735.1). NCBI lineage: Eukaryota > Viridiplantae > Streptophyta > Magnoliopsida > Ericales > Primulaceae > Embelia > Embelia ribes. The sequence continues at coordinate 8,651 of MKEJ01054637.1, forward strand.
TATTGAAGTAGTTGTCATCTTACCTAATGGTATATTTCTAAATAACTTTTTCCATTGATAATTGGTCAGTCTGTAATATACAAGCTACATACTTGAGGGATCAATTGGTCAAATTTTACATCTTCTGGTCATGTGCCTAAATAAGGGAGGAATTTAGGGACTAATGTTATTTCCCCGATAGTTGTCCACATGGCCCACAAATATTATATACTATAAATACTATCACTTATCAGTTGAAAAGACAATTTTTACTTTCTCTCTCTACATTAACTCCTTAATTAAATACTTTGGTTTTAAGTACATTGCACTTTATCTTCATTAGACCTAAACTTATTTTAAGCACCTGAAAGTTTGTAGCAAACCCCTACCCACACTTTCAGGTATGAAAGTAGAGTTTATGAGATTTACCTCCGCCAGTAGAAGTTTACCTATAGCAGTAGAAGTTCACCTCAAGCAAAAAAGGAGATTTGATCGACTAGATCTCGGCAAAAGGAATCCCAATCTCATAACTATATTATTCACCTTGGGAGCCATAACCAGACCTAAAACCGGATATTGACTCTTCAATTGGCGTCGTCTGTGGAAACGTATTGTAGAAGAAGGATTTAAGTTCCTGAACCCCTCACATCTAAAATCAACTCTGAGGAATTGGGAAAATTTCAAAATCCACTGATGATCAGAACCCCTTCATGCCACACGAATTCAAGATTCTACCCCCAAAGATGGATCTACCTCTAAAATACATATTTCTCTTGAAGTAAGACAGATTCTCTCCCCTAATCCCTCTCTGCCTTCCACCAATGTCCCCACTGGATCTCTCACTAGAAGTAACCTTTCTAGCCTTATATTGTCTAAAGTGCATGCAAGGCTCAACCCACAAGCATTAAATAACTCGAGTTCCTCAAGTAATTCACCTAAATTGTCAGATTTATAGACTTTAATTGCCTCTATTATTCAAGAATAAGTTCAGACTACCCTTATATATTGCGGGTTACCTCTCATGGGAGGAAACAACCCCATATTTACCATAATAGAGCACCGGCCTATGGATGTTGATCTTCAACCTCAAGACAGAAAGAGAATCCCTTCTGAGCCAATGTTGGCCACTAAGTGAAACCAAGTCACTCATGGAGGCTAAGGTCTACCCATCCTGCCTTCTGTCTCTGAAGTTAGAAGAGAAATAGGGAGAGGTGCAGGTCCCCCTCTCTCTGGACAGCTGATATTCAAGGGCATATACATTGTGGTTCCAGGGCCTAAGGGTCCTAAACCACTAGCTCTTCCAGTATTACTCATTACATCCTACTTAAAGATGATGAAGAGTATTCTTTAAAAGAAGAGGAAGACAAGGACTATGTTCCTGAGCATGTGACTGGTGTACCTTAAGAATCTAATCTTATTCAGTAGATCCAAACCCATAGCAGCATCCGAGGACAATATCGAACCCAAATAAGACCCAATCATATCAAAGGTGAAAGATCAAGGAATTCTCATCTAGTACGGAGACCAATGGGTTCTTGATCTCATCACAAGCTAGATCCATCTCAAAGAAGCCTCAACCACCACTCTCAAATATCTGATAGGAGAAGAATAATTACTATTGCACCGTCACCATATCCTCGAACTACAGTAGAGGAGCAGTTGGAGCGTATTATTGGTGGAATAACCCAATCACCACTCACTTTGGAAATCCTATTTGAGATAACCCCAAGAAACTATAAATCTCATGTCCTTCCCATGTACGATGGAGTTTTAGATTCCAACATTCACCTGATGCATTATAGGAGAGGATGTTTTAGATTCCAACATTCACCTTGAAGCTTGAATGAAAACCCTATGCGTATGAAAACCCTATCCAGTCCTGGAGGATTTACCACAACTTTTAAAACCACATTTAGGCCAGAATCCATAATGCAAATGAGGAAAAGTTTGAATGAAATCCTACATGATTTTACTATCCGGTTTAGAAACGTGTAGAACTCTATTGATCGAGTCCAATGCCTTGATACTTTTTTATTGAGGTGTATCATAGCCTGCCTAAACCCATATAATAAAGCATAAGGTAAATTCTGTTCTAAGCTAGCTAAGTCTATGGATGAATTATTCATTAGACAAATACGCTAAAGTAGAAAAGGCAAGATTGAAGAACGCCTCAAAGGAAGTAAAAGAAAAGGGGATTGTGAAAAAAGTTCATAATGTTGTGAAAGAGCAAAAGAAGAAAGACAAAACAAGGAAAATAAATAGAGTAAAAATATATGGGAGAATAAGCAAAAAGATTGGAAAGAGCAGTAGGTCCCAAATCCTCAGTATCAGTGCATCAAACCTAACAATAAGATCTTCCAGAAGATCAAGCATAATGATTGGATGGTAACCCATGCGCAGTTGAAAAGCCCGTCAGAGTGCCGTAATAGATCTAAATACTGTGAATACCATAGAGATCATGGGCACATTACAACAAAATGTCATAGTTTGGGGTGGCAGTTGAGTAACTAGGCTAGTTGGGGATACCTAAACAAGTACATAGTTGGACAAGAGATGTTGCCACCTCCCACACCTCATAACGAACCAACTTTAGCCTTACTAGAAATTTTAACTGTACATACTTCTAAATATTGGGCCACAGTGCCTAATTATCAAGCAATTCATAATCATAGGGTGAGATTTCAAAAATGTGTAAATTCTATTTAGTTTCAGGATCCCCTTAGTACGTAAAGGCAATGTATGACCTAACAACCTATCTGGTTTTCTAATATTGTTCTATAAGATGTGTCTTTACCCCATAATGATGTTTTGATTATCACTGCTGCAATCCATCGATCTGCCATTGTACACAGACTTCTAGTAGATGGAAGAAGTTCAGTCGACATTTTATTTGCATATATGTTGCCGAAGTTTTAGATCTCTCTATCTAAACTCTCCAGCCCCAGTATCTTTGATAGGCTTCAGTTTTGAACAATTAAAGGCTCTGGGCAGAATTTTGTTGAATGTTCAGACATGAATAACTAAACTTATAGTGGAGTTCACTTGATTGATACTATATCCTTATAATGGAATCATGGGTAGGCCATGGACTCATAGTTTGAATGCAATATCTTCAACCTTACATTAGAAGGTAAGGTACCCTATCCTTAGAGAAGTTGAAACTATTAAAGGTAACATGTCACCAATTCATAAATATTGTTATCCGTGGCAAACATATTGTTCAGATTTGTGCCTTAACTAATATGGGAGTAGAAGCATATGCCACTCTTGGAGCCCACCATAATCCTGAAGGAGAAAGTGGGAGAAGAACTAGTGAAGTAGTATGAAGAACATTATTTCCTTTTAGGGGTCGAGCTACCCACAGACAAAGTAGAAGAACTATTCAAATTCCTCCTCCACAACATTGATAATTTCACGTGAACCTCATCTGAAATACTAGGACTTGATCCTCAAGTGGCTTATCATAGGTTGAATATAAATCCTAAATTTCGTGTTGTTAAGAAAAAAACTCAAAACTTATAAAAAAGAACATTAGGAGGTTGTGACTCGAGAAGTGCAAAAGTTGTTTTCAGCTTCAGCAATTTGGGAAGTTTATTACCCAGAATGACTAGCAAATATTGTAGTGGTTCCCAAGAAAAATTAAAAATGGAGAGTATGTGTGGACTACATAGACATAAACAAAGCTTGCCCAAAAGATCCCTTTCCTTTGCCCAAAATAGATCAACTTGTGGATGCATCGACAACTGCTCAACGTATGACTTTTTTGGGCGCATATTTTGGATATCATCAGATCCTTATGAATCAACCAGATCAAGAAGCCACTTTTTTTAGAGGCCTTTCTGGTCATTTATGTTATAATGTTATGCCCTTTGGGTTA
>MKEJ01054648.1:0-12799 GCA_001753735.1 Embelia ribes
AAAAAAAGAAAACTAAAATACTAAAAGTAAATTAAGTACGTGTGGGCCAATGAAAGTTATTAAAAGCCAATGCGGGGATCTTTGGGTCCTACCAATGATTTGTAGGCCATATTGGCTTAACCTTAATCAGATTTGAAGGAAACTATAACATTTTGATGTTGATTCGCTTTCTCCCTCTCCCAACCTAATTTCGCTAACCTCCATCACCTATTTTAATTTTTTCGGTAATTAATAATTTATTAAAAACAATGAAAATACGGATAAAAGTATAAAAAGTACTCCAAATAAAAGCTTGCAAACTAAAATTTGAAAATTGCTAGTACGCAAAGTGTTGGTTCATCTGACAATCACGCATAATCATGTGCAATTGGTGACATGCACGTACTGGTTCATCTGACAATCACACGCAATTGCGCATTGTAGTAACATTTCTTATATTACTCATAGGATTTTTCTCACGAGAGAAAAAATATTAATTTGTCTGGTTGGAATTTTAAAACTACAATGCTAGCTTTTTTAGATAGAGAAAAAGAATGGTTCGTAATGGTCTAAACTTTGTAATATTATTTTGGTGTAAAAAGGTTAATAAACTTGACATCAAATGTGTTCCGTCTTAAAAGCACAAAAAGCCAATTAGTTGGATTTTAAGCTCCAATCCAACAAGCCTTAAACCTGATTTTTTTCCGTGTTATTATAAGTATATTTAACATTTATTGAGTTTAAGACTAGTAGCATCTGGTTATTTAAGAAATGTTACTATGTCTAGAATGCACAGGTGTCTGAATTACTAAAACAAAAGTCAAAATTTTTTGTAATTGCTTCTTAAAAGAAACTAGATACCGTTTCAAAATAGTTTCACAATGAATTGCTTGAAATATTGAGATTTTACTTACTTTTTCAACCTTTTATTATTATTATTATTATTATTATTATTATTATTATTATTATTATTATTATTATTATTATTAATCAACATAATCTAATAAAAAAGAATAAGCTTAAAGTTTTAATGGTTAAATAGGATTTTTTTATATATTTTGTTTTTCTTTAAATTCTCCAATTATTTTATATAATCTGAATGTATTGCATGCGCATCGCTTGTGTATATTCTGCTAGTTTATAAAAATAATAAACTTATCACATAATCAAATTCGCATAGGACGTGCCCCATACGCTATGAAGAGAGTCAATTAGTTATTTAAATACTTGACATGTAGGGGACCCACCATAAATCGGCGGCCTACATCCAAAATATCAATTAATTCATGAATTAACGGTTGTTCAATAATTTAGTACAAGACATGTTTTGCCTTTTGTAGCAAATGAAGCATTTCGCTTTCACTCAATAATCCTGGATGGCATGGATTGGCTGTCAGCAATGATTGCTTTCAGTGATTAGATGTAGGGAGTCACCGAACATAACTACCCGGGAGAAATGTGGTTTTAAGGAGATAGTTGCAACTGGTGAACTCCGATTCTTACCAAAGACACGAGGGACGCATAGATAAGTTACTTGATAGAGAGCCTTTTGTAGGTTGACAAGAAGGAACCAAGGATTTTCCACATGAAGCAACTATCGTGACGTATTTTCGGAAAATTTGACAGGATTGCCACCTAAGCGGGAGGTTGAGTTGCAATCGAACTTGCTTGTATTACTATTCCGATCTCAATTGCACTACACAAATTGGCACTGGCGGAATTAAAGGAACTCCAGGATCAACTGGAGGACTTGTCGAAGTAGGGTTTCATCCAACGAAGCACTTCTCCTTGGGAAGTACCAGCTTTGTTCATACAGAAGAAAGATGGTAGTCTCACGAAATGTATTCACTACCAAAAACTAAACGGAGTAACCATAAAGAACAAATACCCACTACCANNTTTTTTTTTTTTTTTTTGCACCATTTATGGACATTATAAATTCACAATAATGCCTTTCGGACTCATAAATGTGCCTATGGCATTTATGGACTTCATGAATCAGGTATTCTATCAATATCTGGATAATTTTGTAGTCAGTCTTTATTGATTACATTCTTATCTACTCAGCAACGGAAGGGAAGCATTGTGAATACTTGAGTACAGTCTTGAAGGACTCTTTGGGAAAACAAGTTACATGTTAAGTTGAATAAATGTGAGTTGTGGATGAACGAGGTAAAATTCTTAGGACACATGTCAACAATTCAAAGATTGATGTTGCATCCAAAGAAGAGCGAGTGCGACCAAACCAAAGAATGTTTATGAAATACGAAATCTGCTTGGCTCAGCGGGATATTATCGTTGCTTTGTGTAAGATTTCTTGAAAAATAGAAACATCTAATGAAGAAATATGTGAAGTTTTAAGGGGACGATGCTTGCAAGCAGGCTTTCCTAGAGTTGAAGAAGAAATTGACAACATTATTCCACACCAAGGACAACATTATTCCATACTAGGGACAAGGTTACAATGCTTGGCTAGGCGGCATTCTCATGCAGTTAGGTAAATTGGTCGCTTATGCTTCTTGTGAGTTAAAAGAACATGAGAAGAACTAACTCATGATCTGGAATTGATAGAGATAGAGTTTGCGCTTAAGTGTTGGAGACACTATCTTGTATGGCTAAAAGTCTGAGGTATTTTCTAACTATAAGAGTTTGAATTATGTTTTCATGTAAAGGGATCGGAACCTACATTAGAGATGGTAGGTGGAATACATGGTAGATGGAATACATGGAAGATTATAACTTCACACTTTAGTACCATCCTCAAAAGGCGAATATGGTAGTTGATGCACTTATTCAAGAATCTCATGCCACTCTTGCGAGTGTGGCAATTCATGAGTGGGAAATTTTAAACATGAGCAAGTTTATCATGTTCCTTAGAGCAGGGGACAGCAATGGACCTGCTTTGTACTCTGAGAACACTACCAAAGTTATAATAACAGATTATCGAGGCGCAACAAAGAGACACTATGTACATGGATTATAAGAAAAGACTACTCGAAAGGTGAAGTTACAAAAAAGTGGACAATTGGTAAACACGAAGAGCTAAGAGACAAGGATCAGCTATACATTTCGAGTGAAATTCGATAGGAGACTAAGAAGGAGCTTCACTATACAAAGTTTGCGTAGACCTCTGACCTTTGAAGAGGGGAATCTTGTGTACTTGAAAAAACCCCTTTAGAAAGGCATTTCAAAGTTTGGGAGAAGCCATAAGTCATTCTTTTGCTACATAAACCCTTTCATATTGGAAAAGGAGCTTACGAGTTGGCCTTGCTGCCAGAATTGGGTAATGTACATGTGTTTCATGTCTTGACGTTAAAAAAGTATGAACCCGATCCTTCACATGTGCTAAAATGGTCGAAATTGCGAATAGAACCGATGCAACTATAGTGGTAATGCCTGTGCAAATACTAGACTCGAGAGCAGGACTTGAGGGGTAGAATTATATTTTCAATAAAGGTATGTTGACAACACCCAAGCAATACTGAAACAAAATTGGAGCATAATGCAAAATGCACGTACCTGGAACTTTTTGAAAAGTACCATACCTACATGTAATAGTTGCTCGCTTGTCCGAAACAAGATACGCGTTCCGGTATTTCGAGGGACGAAAATTTTTAAAGAGGGTAGATTGTAACCTAGGTTTCAATTTTCAGACTCAACTGTTATTAATTAAAAATTTAGTCACTAATTGGAAAATACTGGAGGAAAGTGTTCAATTTTAAATTAGTTGGGGCAACAGTAATTACCCCAAAAGTTCCCCTCTTTCATTACACCATCTCCCTATAACGGCCGGCAAAGTCGTCGGGGCCTTCTGCGCCCCCCCTCCCAATAACTTCCCATTAGTCTACATACATATACATACTTAAACACTATACAGTATATTGATACATATTATGTTGTCCATGGCATATTCCTTAACATGCTTAGAATGAGACAAGAACAAGTTTTACTCTCTCTGTGCCCAGTTAAAATGAGACTACGGATTCTATTATTGTATTTTGGTGTTCACTCTTAGGGCATCTATGTGCTAGAACCATTATTGAGCTTGTACTTGTGCTACCATAGCAGCCCATGGCTTAACAAGTGATGTCCACACTAGCAAGAAGCCTGATGAACATTCTTGCACGCGAAAGACATCCTTTTATGGTCTGCTTCACTTGTACGAAAATGACAATACTCGAATGTAATAAGAATAAGAACCGCAGGAGTTGCACAATGTTGATCTTTATGGTACGTAATGTTATGTTTATATTTGCTTGTGCACGTTACTTGCTTTGTATAATATGCACATATGCTATGTCAATCCTTAATTTACAATTCTTCTAGTTGGTTCAGGTTCTTCGGTATTTTTCTTAAATGTGTATGAGCCAAGTACCCACTAGGAAAAGACCAATGAATTAAAGTAATTATGAGATGCAAGTAGACATTACGGAACTTGCTTTGACTAGACATTTTTTTTTTAGCTTGTTATTTCCCTTGTTTCAATTCCATTATCATTAGATGTGGTTGTATGAGCCAAATAGTAACTGTTTCATATCAAACTTGTTCATCTTTGAATAATTAGTGGCCTTTGTAACCTTAAATATTTTGTAGCTCATGGCTTATTTAGTGTTATTGTTACTTGTGCATAGTTTACAAGTCAATGATCAAACAGTCAATTATGACTTTCAAATCTAAAAACCCCAACTAGATGATATTCGCCAAACGCAAGCATTATTTCAAATGTGCGACTTCAACTGTCCATTTCTAGATGGATTTTTCAAAATGCTTAAGCCAAATTGTAACATACCCAATAAGGTTAAGGATTTAATTGTACACACTAGAAAAATGGGAAGTTTTGCGAAAGAAAAAAGGGACAATTGCTCACAATGGAAATCAAATGGGTCTTTCGGCAATTATTTAGAACTTCAAAAATAATCTATGGTATAGAGGGAGAGGAGTAGCAGTGTCTAGATTAAGCAGAATATGAATCTTGTTTTTCATTAACTTCTTTATCTTTATTGTCTATCTTAGTTTTCTATTTGTTTTTCCTTAACTTCTTTATCCTTATTGTGTAGCTTAGTTTTCTATTTCCTAGAATTATTCATTTCTTTTAGTTGTAATTTCACTTAATTGCAATATTACCAGAAAATTTGCCCCAAAAAGGTCTCTGTCTCCATTAGTTTTCGAGTTAACCTAAGTTCGAATCACTTAAAGTCTTGCTAAGGTATGTTACAAGTGATATCAGAGCCATACACTACGCCTTCAACATGTGCCTTACGAGGTATGCCGGCATTGCAGTGTTCGTCCGGGACTAGTTTACTAGTGCAAAGCTACCCTTGAGGTGCAAAAGCGGTGACGCCAGTAGAACCAAGACTAAAAAGAGTTAGTTCAAAGTCCACCCATGTGGAGCATAAGGGGTGACGTCGGTATCACAGGACTAGGAAACTAGTGCACAGCTTATCTACGTGGGCTATTGCAACTAGTAAGTGAATTATGTAAAGATCCCACATCGATGGTGTAAGCTATTGGTGTGTTGTATATATGCTTGGGGCCCTTTCCTTCTATAGCTAGCTTTTGGGGCGAGTTCTCATGAGATATGTTACAAATGGTATTAAAGCTACCATTCCTCTCAGATTCTCTCTTTCAACCTTAGTTTCAAATTCAAGACAATGATGCATAATCCATATTGCATTCCTAATTATACCGCATACACTATAGTTCCACACCCACCACTTGCTCTAGAAAATTGCTTATCTAGCCCCACTCACACTCCCTACTACAGCCATTCCCAATCTTCTTTGCATCTAACCTTTGATGCTTCATTTCAACACCATCATCAAGTTGTCAACCTACAATTTCCCCACAACAACTACCCTTTATGACCTATCTTCAGCCACCACCATATTACCATCCTTGATTTCCCTCATCTAACGGTCCATAGTAGTCAATTCTCCCTTCAGCAGCTCATCCTTCTGAGACAAGGGGGGTGTAAACCCTATCATTTCACCTTCTTCTCCCTTTCTCTAAAAAGGTTCTCCATCCTCCTTTCCTTGGTCTCAGCTTGCAACAATGGCGATTGGTCCTCACAACTAATGGATTAACCATTGTTACACCCAGCTCAGCCTCCATCAACTTCTTTCCCTTCCTGCGAGAGTAAATTATTATTTGCCTTTTAAACTTAATTAGATTGCAACATCGGTTCTAATTAATTCGGATCTATGACCATCTTCTTGTAATGGTTTTACGAGGTTCTACTACCCAAAATGATTAAAATTTCCCACCCTTTGAAGACTTGCCTTGTCATCAAAGTGAGGATATCTTTTGACGAGGGAATATACAGGTTTTCAAGTGGCCTTGTCTAGTGACTGACCCGCCCACCGCACCAATGCTTCTATTAAAGATCTCCCATTTTTAAAAGTCTACTTCATCTACAAGATCTTTCACGGTACAGGTAAAATTTCCCCCTTTTATCAATACTAGGCAAACAACTAAGTATAGTTTCATTTCTGCCTACTGTTTTCTCGAGTTGTGATGTGTGAAATACTGGATGTATAAGACTTTCTATAGGAAGAACTAGTTGATAAGCAATACTTCCCACCTTTTTCAAAAATCTTAAATGGTCCATATTATCGCTTGGCTAATTTCAAATTCTTTCTATCAGCTACACTTTGCTATCTGTATGGTTGTAGGTTAAGATAGACCATGTCCCCCTCTTTGTATTGTACCTCAATTCTCTCATCTGTAAAAAATTTCATTATGCTTTCAACTACTAGAAGTCTAATCTTTTAAAAATGGAGCACTTCTCTCTTTTATCCACGTTTTCACCTATGTGCTTTCTGGTTTTTGCTTCATGAATTTGCTCAGATTAGTTGGATCTTTTCCATAGAAAGCCTGATAAGGTGACATCTGAAGGCGAAATTTGAATTGTTGAATGGTATAATGTATTATAACTCCACTCTGCTAAACACAACCAATCACTCCATAATTTTGGTTTATCTGAGGTAAAACACCTAATAAGTCTCCAACCCTTTGTTTACAATTTGAGTTTGTCCGTCACTCTGAGGGTGATACGCAGTGCTGAAATTGAGCTTTGTTCCCACTAACTTGAATAATTATTTCCACATTTGACTAGTTAAAATTGTATCCCTATCCAAAACAATGGACCTAGGGAGTCCATGAAGTTTGTAAATGTCCTGCATAAAAACCTAGCCAGTAATAATGTAGAATAAGGATGTTGTAGTGGAATAAAATGTGCATACTCACTAAGTCTTTCCACCACAACCCAAATCACCTAGTAACTCCTTGAATTAGGAAATCCCTATGAAATCCATTTAGATGTTTTCACATACATCTCATAGTACTGATAGTGACGGTAAAAGTCCTCCAAGATTATTTTGATAAAACTTGCATGTTTGACACACAGTAGAGGTGACATACTCCTGTATATCAACTTTGAGCCCAGCCCAAAAAACCTCTTTACAGGCCTTTTGCAATGTTTTAGTAATTCCTCCCTGGCTTGCTTGTGGATCATCAATAGATAGGCTAATATATTACTTTTTAACTAATTATCCTTTGGAATCACACTTCTTTCCTTGCACAACAATAACCCCTTTTGTACAGAATAAGATCTCAATCCATTTAGGATTTGCTATAAAAGTCTCCAACAATATTTGAGTTTGATTATCCTTTCTGTAAGCTCCTTTAATTTCATCAAATAATTTACGAATATGCTCACATACCTCCAAAATACAGCAGACTATCTTCTTGAGACCCTCCACCCTGGACAAGGCATCAGCTACTTCAATAGTAGTACCTTGCTTGTCGGCTATTCTGAATTGATAGCCCAGTAGTTCAGTAATCCATTTATGTTGGGCCAATGTCCCTATCTTCTGCTCTAAACTTCCAACTTTGGTAGTCTGTTTTTACCAAAAATTATAGCCCAACCAAATAGGGCCTCCATTTTTTACTGCTTAGATTAAAACATACAACTCATTTTAATAAGTAGACATGTTCATAGTTTTCCCCGTGATATCCTAGCAGAAGTATGTTATAGGTCCACTTTCTTGCGTCAATATTGCTCCAATCCCCATTCCAAATGCATCGAAGTCAGAACTGGAGGTTCAGTGACAACTTTCTTAAGATTATTGAAAGCATTTGTAGCTTGTGGTGTCAATTTGAATGCATTCTCCTTAAGGAGTGAGTAGCTTGGCTATACCGCCATACCCTTTAATAAATCTCGTGTAATACCGTCAACCCCAAAAAGTCCCTTAAGTGCATTGGGAATAGGCAACTTCAACATATCTTGAATCTTCACAAGATTTGCTTTCACTCCCCTTATAGAAATTACATGAACCAAATATTCCACTCAAACATTCCAACTGATCTTAGCAAACAACTGATAGTCTCATCACTTCCAATGTCAATCTTAGGTGTTTCTCATGAGTTTTGATGTCAGGGCTGTACACCAATATGTCATCAAAAAATACCAAAACAAGCTTCCTTAAATAGGGTTAAAATACCTCATTCATGAGACTTTGAAATGTGGTTGGAGCATTAACGAGTCCAAAAGGTATACTAGTTACTCTCTGGCGATGTGTCTTAAATGTAGTCTTAGGAATATCCTATGTTGCCATTTTGATCTTGTGATAGCCAATCCTGAGATCCAATTTTGAGAACACCTCAACTCAACTCAATTCATCAAGTAGCACGTCAACTACAAGAATGGGATATTTGTCTTTAACAATCACATGATTAAATGCTCTATAATCAACACAAAGCCTTCTTCACAAATAATAGTGGTGAAGAAAAGGGTAACTGACTGGACTAAACCCTAAGGCCAGACACTAGACTAGACCCCAGCTATAGTATGATAGGGTAATGTCCCCTCCAATGGGGCAGATCTATGGGTATGCAGAAAACGGATCAAACTGGAAACCGAACCGAATCCGTTTGGTTCATTTTTTCTAGTTTCAATTCAGTTTGGTTTTGTTAAATAAAAAATTCCGGTTTTTTCGGTTAAAGCGGTTCAGCTATTGTTTTGTTTTAAATTTTTAGGTCCAACCAAACCGAATTGGTTAAAGCCATTACATAAAATTTGTTAGCTTTCAAGTGTATGAGCTTCTGTATATATGCAAATAAATTTCTTCCACTGTGTAAGCTTCATTAGTTTCTTTCTCACAATATAGCAGCCATTTGTAAAGTAAACCAAGAAATAAAGAAAACACTAAAGCTTTTAAAATTGTGATATATGCAAACAGAATAGCAATAAAGATAGACTCAAACATGGATATATTCTTTGGTATGTTTTAAAAGTCAAATTCTTTGGTCAACACCATGAGCATAAAAAAAAAATATTACATTCACTAAATGTTACATAAATTAAGCCAGTGGAATAAGCTCATCATCAAAATGTGATTTGGTTTCTTGGTTTTGGACGGAACCTGTTCAGTTTTCAATTTATCAAATTTCATTCAATCGGCTTTTCCAATTTCGATTCGGTTTGGAACTGAACCGACCAATGCACACCCTTAGACATAGGTTCTCCAAAGACAATCAAACTCTTGGATTGACTTTTCCAATTAACTTGGAACTTCCACATTATTACTCATTCCATCCACTATTAGTTGTAGAAACAACCCCTTTGTAGTCCACTTCTTCCCTTCTCTATACTCTAATTTCCTGCTCTTTAGCTTAATGTTTTGGTTTCCACACAGAAATCTGCATGATCAAATTGTTAAAATCACGTACCAATGGGCCCAAATGTTTCAACCATTGTACTCCCAAGACATATCAAATCCCATTAGTGGTAACAGTAGGAAATCCACCTTGAAGGTGTGCCCAACTACTTCAACCATTGTACTCCCGAGACATCATCAAATCCCATTAGTGGTAATAGTAGGAATTCCACCTTGAAGATATGCCCTTGCACTTAAGAGGAATATTGTTGAATTTCCCTTGACTTTGCATAACTTCTCCATTTGCTACACGTACTTGGAGAGGTTGGTTGGTCACTGAAGATAGGTTCAGTTTAGTGACTATAATAGGGTCCAAAAAATTAGGAGTGTTCCCAGTGTCCACCAATAATGTAATTTGGCGTCCATATATTAAGCCCCTAAACTTTAAGGATGTGGTAGTTGTAGACCCAGTTAGAGCTTTACAAGTAATTTTAGGATCAATATCTGGAGTGATTGGAATCTCCCCTTCTGCCTCCTTTGAGGGTCTTTCACTTGTCTCAACTTCTTCTAACTCAATATTAGAAAACATTCCCTCCAGCATAAATAATTTAGGATGTTTACATATATGCCCTTTAATCCACTTCTCATCATCACAATGGTAACATAACCCTTGTTTGCTTCTCTCTACCTCGGCTAGACTAATTCTTTTAATTGTAACATTAGGGGAGGGTATTGGTTCTTTAAGCCTCACATTCCATTGAGATGCCTTACTCTTACTGGAAAGAGGGCTCTCCTTGTTACAGCCAAACTCTCTTCCTGGTGTTTAGCTAATGAGTAAGTTGCATTAACTGTGGTAGAATGATGCTAGCCTTGTTTCATCCTTCAGTCAATTAGGAACGAAGCTAAGCTTATTAGCTTCACTTAACCCCTTTACTCTATTAACAGCCTCTTCAAACTGTCCCTTAAATTCCCTCCACTGTACTGGTTTGTTTGATATTAATGAACATACTCAATGGATCCACAAATATGTTTGAATAGAAACTTGTTTGAAAATCCACAACAAATTGTTCCCAAATACTTATAGGAACTAGAACATACCATATCTTGAAACAATGCGAGGGCTTCACCCTCCAAGTGAAGTGATGCCAAAGATAATTTATGAAGCTCAGGAATGTTCTAATGAATAAAAAATTGTTCTGCCTTGGACACCTGCTCATCACACTTTTCTCCATTACAAACTCGAAAATCAAGTCTAATAGATTGCATTTGCAGGTTCATAGGGCCATTATGATACCCCGGGTGTGGAAATCTACTTGGTGGACCAGGTACAGAAGTGCCAATGCTGGAAGGGATTTGTTGTGTGTACATACTGTCATTCTGGTTTGGGGCTTGATGGGGAATATTGCATGTAGGGATGGGAAAGGAAGAGTGGGTGGGTGACTAGGGATGGGGTAACTGATGGCTAAATTGAATAAACTGAGTAGGTTGGTGTGCAAATTGTTTATGAAGTGTTGGAGGATAGTGGGGATAATTGAAGAGTGTTGTTGGAATGCATCGAGGAGTTGTGGTGACAATGAGTAGGTATTGTAAGGTAAGGGTGAGGTATGTACAATGGGAGAGGGGAATTGGTAGGTAAGTCATAAGTTGTGTGAGGGAATTGGTATGGTGGCGTGTAATCTGGGTGAGGGAAGGCTTAGTAGTACCACAGTCACAGGGGAAGAAGTTACTTCAACATCAACCTTACAAGTATGAATTTGACTTCCGTCTCATATTCCATTCTCGTAGATGATTCTCCCCTTTGAGCACTACTACTAGTGAGTACCTCCATCTGCTGAGATTGTTTGTAATAATGTTTCCTAGGACATACATTTGAACTCCCCCTTCTCACTATAAATCTTAAATTGCTACTGCAGATCTTGATGCTGCTCCCTTAATTGTTGTGCCACAGATTGTTCAAATTCTTCCCAAGTCGATCACACTATAGTTTGAATCTCTTCTGCTAATTGCACTTGTGCTCTAGTCACCATAATAGCAAATCTAACTTGGATACCAAAATGTCAGGATCGCAGTGGGACAGTGAAGATGAGAGATTAATTTTTTAGGACTTTCCTTGTATTAACTGTAGGATAACAAAGTAGAGAATAAATTTTTTGGGCCATTTGGATTAATTCTCAAAGTATAATTATAGGAAATTGAAAGAAAATTTGAGAGAAAAAGAAAGACAACCTAAAATGATCTATTTATATCGTGACACTGAAATGAACTAGTGGTTTAAACACGGCATAAACCCTTAGCTAACATCGAAATGATCTATTTATATCCTTAGGTTTAGCTGAGAATTAATTTTTTGTTTCGCAGGCTAAGAGCTAAAGCTAATTACGTGCCTCCATGTCAGTTGCTCCAAATGAGCCTTGTTGCATTGGATCATCATTCTCTACTCACACGGGTGGGCGTGTGAGCCTCAATTTGACAACAAATAGCAACTTCTAAGCCCTTAGATCCAGCTACCTCAGAATTATCCCATGTGTTGCTTTTAACCAAAAGTGGCAGGGAATTAGCCACGTTGGCGTCATCTACACCCTTGATTTCCCTCATCTGAGGTCCACAATGGTCAACTCTCCTTTAAACAGCTCATCTTTCTCAGACAAGGGTGTTAACCCTATCATTTCACCTTCTCCACTCTTTTTCTATCTAAAATGGTTCTCCTTCCTCCTTCCTTTGGTCTCAGCTTGCAGCAATGGTTATTGGCCCTTCACAACTGACGGATTACCCATTGTTACACCCAGCTCAGCCTCCATCGACTTCATCCCCTTCCTACAAGTCACGGGCGGATGTAAATGAAGGTCCCCGAACCCCCCCACTGATCCGGGGCAAAAAATTAATTTTTTTTTGCGATTAAAATTATAGATATATAATTAAAAATAAATATTTAAATGTAAATATAAAGCATAAATTATTGGACTAGTATTCTTTTCTAGTATATACATGGATTATTGCTTATTTGTTGGCTTTACCATCAATGACTTATATAGTTTTATATTTAATATTATTTTAAAAGTTACTTAAACTACGATATAGTTGCAGAGCATTTTCCCCATCTTAATATTATTATACTTTTTTATACTCACATTTTCTATGAAATAATTTTATTTTTATTTTGTTTT
>MKEJ01054652.1:0-23184 GCA_001753735.1 Embelia ribes
AAAAAATAATTTCAAATTCTCCACCTTATTTCCCGAGTTTAGTATCTAAATTGACAAGCCAGCCAACACACATTAACACTTAAACTATTATAACAATAATATATTGTATGTCGCAACCGAGAAGGATCTGTAGTGTGCTTTAAATAAAAAAATTAGCCTTTTCTCACACCACCCCAAAAAAAAAAAAAAAAAAAAAAAAAGATGAATTTAGCAAATGTTATGTGCTTTGATACTAAAAAATACAAATAAACTCAATTTATAATAGACAACCCTGCGCAGAGACATAGTCTTATAGACGCAACTTATAAATTTTAGTTTTTCTATTTTTTATTTAAAAACTAAATAGTGATTGATTGTTTAACTTATTAGTTGAGTTTATTTGTTATTTTTTTTCTAAATAAGCCTAAAATTTTAAGTTATCCTATCCAATTTTTCCTTAATAAAAAATAAATTATCTTTATACCCAAAAGGTGGAAACAATAATTTTGGGTCCCTAAATTACCTACTCCTTTGAGTTAGTTCATCTTTCACAAGGAGACAAATAGGTTGTTTAACACCCTGATTATACTTGTATGGGTATAATTATAAATAATCGTAAATTCAGGGGCACAATAGCAATACCTCAAACTAGAATTCAAAACCGAATGTAGTACAGAATCAGGGCATTTCCGTCATTATCCGCACAAAAGGCCATAAATAAAACGTTGACTTGAAGTGAGACCAACAATGAGAGCAGATGGTAGTTATTGAGAAGGGGCGGGTCGCATGATAGACATGCGGATAAGTTCGTGCTTAGTATTTCTGGATCGATAATTCTTAAATAAACGATTGAGATAAAACGTATAAGTACAAACAAAAAGAAAATTAAATGAAAAAAACTTACTTAATTTTAATCACTGATTCGAAAATTAACGATCTGAATACGGCAGACAGGATTGTCTAGCATCCCCACTGGGTAGTCCGTAATCGTCCGGATCCATTGTTATTGTATGGATTAGGGTCACAGGGACACTTTTGTCCCCATTTCCAAAACAAAAATTTGAAAAAATAAAATTAATTATACTTTATGGCTATGAGGTTTCGAACTATTGCATAACATTTTTACAATCTCCTTAATTATATTGTCTCTCGAGGCAGTATGGCATTATGGTATTGTCATTCTCTGTTTGCTCGTTATAAATCAAAGCTGATATTTGTTATGTAATGAATAAATAACGCCGATATGAAAATTGGTGACATGTCACTAGACTTGGTTCCCTCAGGGTGTATTGATAATAGTAGAAAACCTATGGGAGTAAAGTGTAATGTTTCCGAAATTAAATTAATCACCCATTCTTCCCGTTTTACCCCCGTAATACCCTCTTAAGTCCAATTTGCCCCCCAAGTATTCGTAACAATCCCTTCATCTTCCCCATCTCTCCCTCTCCCTCTCTCTCTCTCTCTCTCTCTCTCCAGATTGAACGCATTTTCACCCCATTACAGATCTGAAGCTACTAGTGTTCCATTGAATGGACAGTTATGAGAAACTAGGGCTTTTTATCAGGGTAAGTTGAGTTTTTTAGGGTTTTGAGGTGGGCATTTTGGGGATTTTGCAGATTGGGGAGATGAATCGGAGTTTTAGGGCACCGGAGGGGCCGACGGTGAGGTCTCTGGGGAAGATGAGGGGGGAGACGGTGAGGAGGGAGAAGGAGGAGGAGCTGGCATTGTTCTTCGAGATGCGGAAACGCGAGAAGGAGCGGAACGATCTCCTTCTTCACGGCTCGGAGGAGTTCGATGCTCCGTTAGGTAACCCGTTTTCGCCTTTTCGATTTTCATAAAAATGTGCGACTTGTGATGAAATGATATAGTCTTTTATGGTGGTTTGGATATGTAATAAGGAGACCTGTAGTGGGGATAGTTCTACTGTTACTATATAGAAGGTTAAATATGTTTCGTTCAATGGGGTTGCGTAATGGGTTAATTGATTTTTTTTGAATTTTATATGGATAATTTGTGAAAATTTCCGAGCTCAGGTCCCAGAATGAACCAGTTAGAAAGTGGTAGAATATTAACGTGGTAAAGGAACAAAATGTTAGAATAAACCTCTGAAAATACTGATGCAAGTGACACGAAAGGACACGTGTAATAGATGAGCAAGTTGCATTAAGTAGGAACGAGTGGTGTGTGAAAATTTACGTTTACGATTGTATGTGTGATATCTTCTTTTGGTTTCCATTTATCCAGCCCCAAATTTGTAGGGATTAAAGGCTGGGTCGTTATTGTACTTATGACCCATTTAGGTAGCATTGCACTTTTTCAGACTTTGTTTCCATGTTTTACTTTCATAGTAAAAATGACAGCTAAAAATGGTTGTTTTCGATGGTCCGCTATGTAATTAGTTTTCGCATTCTTCGATTTAGTAGAACTGTAAACGTGTTACTTATGGCCCGTTTCGGTTGTGTTGTGCTTTTCAGTTTTTGTTTCCATGTTTTTCGTTTTTAGTAGTAAAATGAGTGTTGAAGAATGGGTTTTGTATTAGATGCTCTGTTAGGTTATAAGTTTTTCTATTTGTCGATTCTCTAGAGTTGTAAATGCCTTACTTATGACCCGTTTTGGTAGCGCTGCACTTTTTCAGTTTTTGTCTCTAAGTTGTCGTGTTTAGTAGTGAAAATGTTCCGTTTTGTGGGATTCACAATTGATCATGTGTAAAAGCTGAGTATCTCTGTGCCATTTCTATTGCAGGCTCAAGATCAGAAACTTCTTCCATATTCAATATTTCATCATCTGCACCAACGCGAAGGACTGGAACTGATGATTTTCTTAATTCTGAAAATGATAAAAATGATTACGACTGGTAATGTGTTGTCACCTTTAAAATTTTTAAGATATGAGCTTGCCTTTTGTCTGTAGGTTCAGTACTTTCTATCGTTAATGCTGGTTGCAGTTATTTCAGTACTTTCTTCTCTGTGTTTGGCTCTCTATTCAGCATAAATTAGAAACAATATGTACTCTTAGTGTACATGCAATAATCTTCTTTATGCCATCTGCATTGTCTATCTCCTCTTTATGCCATCTGCATTGGATATCTCCTCATATGTGCTTATGCACTTTGTGTTTGTTGCTCATGGACATAGTTTCCTGAGTATTATCAGGTGATTGAATTTAGAGGAGTTGTATCTAGGTAAAAGATTATGATAAACACCATTAGGGTGGTCATGACTTGGTTTTGTCTTTTTATTTCAGGCTCCTAACTCCTCCCGGTACTCCTCTGTTTCCTTCACTGGAGATGGAATCACAAAGAACTATTATGAGTCAGATTGGAACTCCTAAAATTCGTCCCACTTCACTAAAATCTAGAGTAAGAAATGTTGGTTTAGATTCTACTTCTATGCAATTGCTATTTGGCTGTTATAGCATTTTGAAGGTTTCCAATTTGAATGTTGAAACTTGAAACCACTGTTTGTTATGTCTTTCCAAATCCAAACTTGTGAATTTATATTGGAAGTAATTGTTTCTTTTTAAATTTGGACTGCCATTACTGCTAAGAGTTGAATTAAATGAATTGCTTTAAATTTACTGAGGTTGAATATACCTAAAGATTATTTATTTAATGCTTCTACTACTACAGCTTGCAAATCCACAGCCAGAGCCTTCTGCTAGGATCCACTTAGCATCTAGACAAGCTTCATCCCCGGGTCTAAATACTTCAACCATAGGTGTTCGGAGGCCATCATCATCCGGTGGCCCGGGATCAAGACCATCCACACCGACTGGGCGGCCTACATTAACCTCCACGTCGAAAACCATTACTACGAATGTATCTAAATCCACGTTGACCACGTCATCAAAGTCCACGACATTAACAACATCGAAATCCTTGCCGATTGTATCTAAATCCTCTTCAACCACAGTTTCTAAACCTTCTAGGTCTTCTACACCCACTTCTAGATCCACATTACCTTCTTCTAAGCCCACGGTTCCTCCAAGGTCTACCACTCCTTTGTCGAGAACCACTGCTAGATCTTCAACTCCCACAAGTAGACCCACCTTACCTTCATCAAAGCCCCCATCCAGGTCAGCAACACCAACACGTAGACTGGCTACTTTGTCAACTTCAACAAATTCATGTGCCCCTCCTGTTAAGTCCTCTTCTTCCTCAGTTACCAAGTCGGGTCCCACAACATCTAGAAACCCACCGCCACCTCGGTCTAGTTCTCCCGCTGTGAAGCCAAGACCTTGGAACCCCTCAGAGATGCCTGGGTACTCTCTTGATGCACCCCCGAATTTGAGGACTTCTTTGCCAGATAGACCACTTTCAGCTACAAGGGGAAGGCCAGCGGCACCAGGTGCTCGTTCCTTATCTGTTGAGCCTGCTTCTAATGGGAAAATTAGAAGGCAATCATGCTCACCGTCTAGGGGACGACCACCTAATGGCATTAAGAATAGCATTGGAGGCTCTGTTCCTGCAGTTAGTCGCATACATGCGAAAGCGAATGAGAATGTTAGTCCTGTTTTGATTGGAACGAAGATGGTTGAGAGAGTGATTAATATGAGGAGACTGGTTCCACCTAAGCATGATGACAAACAATCTCCTCGTAGTAACTTATCGGGAAAATCTTCTTCCCCTGATAGCTCTGGATTTGGAAGAAGTTTCTCGAAGAAATCTTTGGACATGGCTGTGAGGCACATGGTATGCACCTTTCCCCTCTTCTTATTACGAATTGCTATTTATAAATAAAACCTTACACCGTGATGTGACAATTTTGCATTGTGGCCTATTTTTTTAATTTCAAACACTGGGTTACTTTGTTACACTGATTCTCAAATGCCGTCGTCATATTACTGGAGATTTTGTAATGTTTTTCTCAAGATGAGTGTTTTTCGTGCCAAGAGCAAGCACTTACTGATAGGGTAATGCTACACAAATGATAAAACTATTACCAAAACTTATAGAAAGGCGGATGTGTCACTGCTGCCTGCTGCATTGGGTACATTTAAAAAATAAAATAAAATTGGCAGACCACCTGCTTTGTCAACCAATGAAGTGCTGACACATTAATTTCGTGAGCGTATGTGTTTGAATTTTTTCTTTTTGAATCATTTTCTTTACATACCTATTAGAATCACAAATTCAGATAGTACTTTGTTCATCATCTTCACTGTTATAAGCATTTGTTGCTGATTCTGTTTGAGCAGGATATAAGGAAGAGCATTCAAGGCAATATGAAACCATTGATGACAAATATACCAGCATCGTCTATGTATAGCGTGAGACCAGGTCCCACTCGCAGCAGGACAATTAGCGTCTCAGACTCCCCTCTTGCTACAAGCAGTAATGCTAGTTCTGAAGTGAGTGTCAACAATAATGGCTTTTGTGTTGATGGAAATGAACTAGAAGATGACATTAACAGTGAGAAGGGCGCCAGGTCACCGCCCAACATACGTGGGAGGTGATGATTGAAGGCTAAGCCCTATATGTAAATCTTGGGTTTATTTCTAACGGTATTTTATTTATTACTCCTCTCGTCCACCTGAGCGTGATGATATATGGAAGATAACTATTTGCAAGAGGTGAAAGCAAATAAGAGACTCGGCTTGTGTGATTTTTGTAAAGTGGACCGATTGTGTACGATGGTAATATCGGATACTGTTGTATTAGAAACCCACAAGGCACTCAAACTTGCATTTGTTATGTTTACCGTGTCTCTCTGTAATGTGATCCCGTTATTGTCCAGTTAGCTTCCATGGAAAATCTTAATCTTCAACTCATTTCTCGTGTTTAGGTTTCTATATTTTTTCTGTACATGCAATTTGAATATTTTCTGGCTGCTTTGGAGCATTTGCAACACATTGGCTAAATACCCAATTTTTAGCTATTTTAGCTGAAAAATTAACAAAAAATTCAAAAAACACTAGTTATTTTCGTAGTTAAATTTAGCAAATCATGGTAGCATAACTAACATGTTCTCTCTCTCCTGCCTCTCTCACTTCTCTCGAGATATGACTTCTTCTCCCTCTCTCATTTCTCATCTTTTCTTCTGCCTCCCTCTATTCATATTTTTTATTCATTTATATATATATTTTTTAATTAAATATTATAACTTTAAATTCGTCAAATATATTTTTGTATTCTATATACTATATATATATAATAGCAAAATATTTTCAAAAAAATAATATTTGGTAATCAATATTGATTTTAAATATAACTATTATTTATATAATAATAAGTAAAGAAATATAAAAATATAATTAAAATTATAGTCATTAGGTAAAATAGTTAATCTGATACATGATATAAGCAAATAGAGAATATGTAAAATAGAAAAATTGATTTTTTAAACTATTTTAGCAGTTTTATATAGCAAAATTGACATGAATGAGATTATGAATTGGTGTTTAATCATTTATTGTGTGAGAGCATTTGCCTCTAAATGATGCTTTGATGATTATGAGATGCTAGTTGGGTGGATTAAAATGATCACAAAGATAAGATTGAGAAATTCCTATATACAACCGTAAAAAGGAAATATTCACATAAGAGTTTAGGCTGCTTTTATTAAATCTTCACATCAAAACTCGGCGGATTTTTCCTTTTATCCCCTCGTTGGTTGAGAAATGTGTTACAATAATATTTTTATTTTTTCCTATTTTAGAAAACTTTCAAGAGAAATACAATAGTAGTTTTCTAAGTGAATAAATGTACCATTAATAATTTCCTTATTAAAACATTTAGTTTTCTTACACCAAATCCTTAAAACCCCAGTGGGCATTGGAGAAATCATATTCTTACATTTTATTTTTTAATAAATTTTATGCCAAGAATGGTATAACTTTCTTTCTATTCATCATCAACATGCATACACGACACGTTTTGCTAAATACAATCCTATATCTGGTGAATGCATCGATCTCGAATTTTTAACTGATCACGACGACACATTAAGATTAATAAGTCTGTTCAAATTCCAAGGTAGAGAATTGTTGCTAGGTTTAAAAGAATACCACTATCCTGACCTTATGCGTATTTTCTACACGAATTTTAAGGTCACCTGCAATATCGATAAAAATATCACAAGTTTTACGTCTAAAATTTGAGGTGTAAAACTTGTTTTCACAATCCAACACCTTATTGATTTACTACAATTAAACCCTCACAAAGGTATTTTATTTATTGCTAAGCAATTAGGAGTGACGTTTGATACAGTTTTGTAAACACTTTACAAATCGGTAGTACAATGTCGCTTAACTAAAACTTTGGCATTAACTGACCAACTAAAATTTTTAGAACGTATGATTCAAATTTACATTATTAAGTCGATTAGGCCACAACTTAGCGAACACCAATACGTATCGCATCTTACCACTTTTCTCATTTATGCGCTAAAACACAAAATTTTAATCGACACACCGCGAATGATCATAGAACATATGGAAAATTCAATTTCTAAGGGAAAAATGCCCTATGGAATGGTTCTAACCATACTCTTTAAATCAATTCAACTTGACCTTCCAAATAGGAAAGGATAATGATGATGACAAGCAGTCTCTTTTTGATGATGTCAAAGGGGAAGTTAGATGTTTGTTTTGTTTATATTTTGGGGGTTAAGGTTAAGAGGGAGTGTATGTTTAGTGTTATGCGTTTGGTGTAGAGTGTTTTTCATGTTTTGCCTTGTTTTGTTGAGTTAAACGATAATGTAATGGTATGAATGGTTGTTTTATGATGTTAGTTTTATGTAATTGTTTTATGAATGATTGTTTATCAATGGTATGAATGGTTGTTTTATCAAAGTTTTTCGGGTTAAATGTGCTCTTATACTTATTCGGGTTAAATGTTTCCAAATTTCTTTCATTGACTGGGTAAAATGTGCCATTGTAATCTGCTTATCTTTCTTTCTATACATTGTAGCATATTGCACTTATTAAGGTGAAACTTGTTTAATATTATCGTCAAAAGTTTGTCATCATAAAAGAGAAGGAGATTATTGAATTAAATTGTTGAAAATGTATTTTGATGATAAAACTTTAAGATAATAATATTAATCATCGCTCCAGTTTCTGTGATCTAATGTGCTTGTCAAACCGTTTTCAGAAAAATATTGGCAAAAGATCAAATAATGTTCACATGATCAAGATTTCTGTTAGTATAACGGTACAGAGATTGAGTGTAACGATACATCACTGGTGTAACGCTACACTTAGCTAGTGTGATGGTTCCCAGTAAACTCCACAAAGAAAACCATAAGCAGAGTAACAGTACACAGAGTTAGTGTAACGGTTCACCATAGATGTAACGCTACACTTGGCTAATGTGACGGCTTCCAGTGAGCTCTACAAATAAAAACTTGAAGCAAAGTAACGGTACATAAAGTTAGTATACCAGTACACTATAAGTGTAACGCTATACATAACTAATGTGACGGCCTCCAGAAATCTCCACAAAGAAAAGCATAAAGTAGAGTAACGGTACATAAAATTAGTGTGCCGGTATATCAAAGTAGTAACACTACACCCAGCCTTTGTGATGGCTTCCAGAGAGCTATGCAAGGAGAGATGACTATGAGTAATGGTATACAGGTATCTGTGTAACAGTACACCATTGAGTAACGGTATAGAAGAGTTGGTGTAATGGTACACACTGTAGATTTAAACATAACGGTCATATTTGATTGAGGCTCAACTTGTCTTATCTCGCAATTTATGACAAAAAATGGCTAGTTCATCTTCAAGATATATAAAAGGAGGCTCAAATCTGAGTTTAAAAAAGAAGAATCATAAGGCTATTCATCCAATTGTTCATACAAGCAAGATCAAGTGTTCAGAAAGCTCAAAAATCACTTTCACATTCATGAGTTATTGAAGTCCAAATCAAGCCATACTAAGTTTAATTTTCATATCATTCTAGTGTGTTAGATTCTTCAAAGTGTTCTAAATCTTTGTATTACATATATTTTAGAGAGAAGAGAAAGGTTATAATCTTTCATTTCCAAACTTTGTTGTGAATCATTGTAAGGGTATACTTGAAGGGTTGTTTCAAGTGGAGTGGTTAGCATCCGGGAAGTTAATTGACATTGTGTTATTGTTTTGTTGGTGATGACGGAATCTCAAGTGATTTCACTTGAGAAAGTGGACATAGGGAATCAAGGAAGATTTTTTGCCGAACCACTATAAACGAGTTTGTATCTCTTTCTCCTTCCCTCATTCTAATTTTAATATTGATTGTTATTATTAGTACTAATTTTTAAAATCTCTACTCAACCCAACCCTCCCTCTTGTGATTTGCCTTTAGATTAACAAAAAAGTATATGCAATATTTATTTAATACTCCTCCCCAGTATATTATCTTTAATATATATTTGAGATATTATATAATTGGCAAAATATCAATTGATTTATATAGTTACACAAATGATTGAAAATATTTCACAAACACAACTTATAAATCTAATTTTAGTTCTAAAACTAATTAAACTCAATTAATATGACACAAATTACACAACCTTAATCGATCTTAATGTAATTTATATAAATACAATTCATATTTGATTAATATATATTCTAATTAGATAATATATTCAAGATAAATGATTTTGTGTTATGAAAGAAAATAAAAAAATAATTATGCCTTCTTTATACACAATATAATTTGAGTAATTTTTTTATTTTTATTTGTTGTATAATTTGTTTCCACTCATTCGATAATAATTACAATATTTTTATTTCTAATAGAAAATATTTAAAATAATTTTTTATTTTTATAATTATGTTAGTATATAAATATATTTTTTTAATCTACATGAAAAGCACCTTATGCTAAGTTGAGACAAAAATATCAAACGCATTAATAAAAACAAAAAAATAAACACAAAACAAAGTCCGAGTCATACCTCCATCTCTCTCTCTCTCTCTCTCTCCCTCTCTCCATTCAGATCCGGCACCCATGGCGAGCCTGTGGCGCGCCGCGACGGGCTCCTCCGCCCCCTCCCCCGTCGACTACGACGGTGTCGAATTCTGGTCAACACCAGAGCGCGGCGGATGGTTGACCAAGCAAGGCGAGTACATAAAAACGTGGCGGCGCCGGTGGTTCGTTCTCAAGCAAGGGAAGCTCTTCTGGTTCAAGGAATCGACCGTCACCCGCGCCTCCCGCCCCCGCGGCTGCATCCCCGTCGCCACGTGTCTCACCGTCAAGGGCGCCGAGGACGTTCTGAACAAGCA
This sequence comes from Embelia ribes, assembly GCA_001753735.1. Lineage (NCBI taxonomy): Eukaryota > Viridiplantae > Streptophyta > Magnoliopsida > Ericales > Primulaceae > Embelia > Embelia ribes. Next base: position 10,195 of record MKEJ01054652.1, read on the forward strand.
GTTCGCGTTCGAGCTGTCGACGAGGACGGAGACTATGTATTTTATTGCGGATTCGGAGAAGGAGAAGGAGGATTGGATTAACTCGATCGGGAGATCGATTGTTCAGCACTCGAAGTCGGTTACTGATCGAGAGATTGTTGATTATTGAGTGTTTGTGTGGGTGAATTGTGTTGGATTGTCTTGTTCAACAACTTGTAGAAATGAATGAATTTCAATGTTTCTTTTGCATATAGAATTGTGGGTTCGTTTGGTTGCAGCTTTGTTATGCATCAAGCACTTCCAGTTTATTCAGACTAAAATAACAAATAATAAGCTCAGTAGTCAAATGTTATTTAGCTTTTAAGCAAAATAACTGAGAAGCTGGATCTGCAAACGAACAAGCCGTGTATATTGAACGTGGTCAAGTTCGTGTTTGATATTCCAAATCATTGCAATTGGGAAATGTAGTGTGTTTTACATATGAAATTATCGAGTACGGAAGAGGGTAGGCAGTGGTCTGTCCTAAGATCTAACGGTGCATCCCGTTGCCAACGCATTGTATCTAATCGAAACGCATTTATTTGTTGGTTGCGGGCTGCACCATTGGATCTAATTGCATCCTGCTACCCAAGGCAGCATCCCTTGGAAACTGTATCGATGAAACTGCATGATGCACACGGGTTATAAAAGGATTGAAGGGATTTGTATTCTATGTTATAAGCTCTACTCCTTTCTTAGGACTAGCTATTGTTAGATAATCATAAATAGCTTGTTTAGCTTGTTGTTGGGACCTATTAGTTACAATTCAGAAGTTTCTCTTACGTAATATGGTTTCTACTTTATTTTCTTGCTATTCTGGATTTACGAGTTAACGTTGTTGCATGCTAAGCTGGCCAACATACTGAGAAGCATTATGTTCCACACCCTATTTGCACCACTAGATTAGCAGAATTGAGTTGTTCGGAAGGTGCTAGCTAAATTAGTAGAGGTTGATCTTGTTGGATCACTAACCCGGTATCCATGTTTTGTTGAAGAGAAATGCTAAAAATTGCAGGTGCCAGGTCATTGTGCGCAGGCAATGATTTTCACACACTAAGGTAGCAAACATCGCTTGTGCGATGGTGCTGGCGTGCTCCTGATTTGTTGAGCACCTCCGTACTTTGATTTTGAACCCAAAACTTACAATATGAATCGTAAGGACCCAAGCATTTGATCTCGTGTGCGTGCTGAAGTAAAGTTCTTGTATTATTTCATAATAATCCCTTCAAAGGCAACATAATAATGACTTGGTTCTCATGAAGGATGCGAATTTCTAACTCTGGGATGTTTTCTGATTTTGAATCGATTTGAAAAGCGCGCTTCCAGAACCAAATCTCGAACAAATTAATGAACTTTTGGTATTGTCAAAAGGCAAGGATCACAGCAACAATCTACAAGAAGTGAGAAATTATATTTTCTGCAGGTGCTATTTCACAAACATGTTTCCACATTGTTCTTTTTCATCTTTACCAGCAATTGGCTTGTCCTACCTAATAATTCGATGGCAACAAAATGTGGATATTGGTATACCGGATAACGTGTCATTTTATGCCTGATCAACAAAAGCCGACTCAGCTAAATCGATGGCACGAGCAATACCAGCAGCTTTGTTCTGGCACTCTTGGTGCTCATCATCGGGTATGCTATCAGCTACAATCCCAGCTCCAGCTTGAAGATAAGCCACCCATTCTCGGCGCTTATTCACATCTTTGTACGAGTATATTGTATCATAGCGTGTCCCTGTGGGGAAAACAATGGTCCTCAGAGCTAGGGCAATATCCATATCTCCGGAAAATGATATGCTGCCGAATCCGCCACTATAAGGGCCTCGCCTTGTTACTTCCAACTCATCGATCAACTCCATGGCCTTTACCTGTATGGTGACTCAACTGATCAGACTAAGGAAATCTTGGATGAACGGATAATATATTTCTTATGGCTGACCAGGGGCAGAAAAATAGAAGAAAACCAAAGAACAAAAATCTTTTAAAAGGGCAAAAGACACGCTAAGTTAGGGCAAAGGTTATCTTCTTCACCTGCCTAGAATGCAAAAAACATAAAAAAAATTAAAAAAGGGAAAAGGAGATGAATTTGGATTGGCAAGTCCCTACTGATATATTTGGGGACAGAAAATAGAAGTAATTATACTTCTAATGCAACGAAGATTATGATACAATATGACAAATTTCATAAAAATGACATTATACACGATGAAGAAGAAACTCAAACTAACTATATCTGCATGTCTCAAAACACTTGAGAGATCAAACATGGAGAAAAGCAGAGATTGCTCTTTCACTCAAGGTGATGTTAAATATTTAAGCATATCTTTATATGTAAGATTATAGGACGAGCAAAGCATGTGAGATCCATCAACAACGTCGTAAAGTCACATCATTCATTAATTTGTCTCAAAGGGTAAGAGAAAAGATTGCTAAATTCAGTTTTCCTCTCGGGTTTTTCATAATCAATCGATCAGAAAGATACGGAAACTACAGGAAGAGGGGTTTGGAAGTAGGAACCTTTGGTGCTCCACTAACTGTTCCAGCAGGTAATGTAGCACTTAGGGCATCCCAACAGGTAAGGTGATCATGCAAATCCCCAGTAACCTGTCAAGAAACAGTTAATGTTCTATCACTATTAGATTTTTTGAGTGACAACAAATGCAAAAAAATCCAAGAGAGAGAACATATCTTATATTAATTTTCGGCCTTTATATTTTCAATCAATGAATTAAAGCTATCAATATCTAATATGTTCCATGGACTTCTTTGAAGACTTACAAGCACGACAGCAGAATGAAACATGCCTAATTTCCTCTACAAGATCTTAACTAAAGGGCGATTTTGCTACTGATTGAATATTTAAGAGCAACTTTCCTACCAATTAAATATTTAAGGACTTTACCATACAGTGAAATTCGAGGAAACAAACAGACGCTTAGTTTACAAATTAGGTTATAAAACGCACTTTGCCGTAATTATCTCAACTTTTTTCACATTGTCAATTTCGACAATTTTTTTGTGAGTCGTCGTCGATTCAGTAACTTTCTTTTTTGGGGCCATCAATTTGCTACAACATTTGCAAAAGAAAATCTCACCGTAGAGCTGATGTGCATAACATGTGAGAACCTTTCTACAGTCATAAGCTTCTCAACATTCACAGAACCAGCTTTGGAAACCTACATCGACAGTGCTAGCTATTAGAGTAGATAACAAGCAATTGTCAGTTGTTAGACACAACAATAGCTTGAATAATTTGACAGTCTGCCAGTAAAAATATTGGCCAAGATAAAACGATCTAGAAATGCATGGGCAGTTTCAGAAAGAATAAACTATTCTGGACCACATGGATGGGCAAATCACTTAGAAGTGTTACCACTATATTTATCGAATTAATACAAGTGTGACGTGGTTAAGCAAAACCTTTCCAACATCATTCCGTCCCAAATCAACGAGCATGATGTGTTCTGCACATTGTTTTTCATCATTTAACAGCTGCTTTTCTAATATCAGATCTTCGTGCTGTGTCCTCCCTCTTCTAATAGTCCCAGCTAGTGGACGATTGACAACCTTTTTCTGTTGAAAGGATTCATAAAACACGCTATTGTGACAAGATGCTTAAAATCATACCCAACATAAGCAAATTAAAGAATCTCTCTTTACAGGTACTCGTATCCAACAAAATCATAATACGAGAAGAACTGAGAACCTGTACAAAAATAGGCAAAAGCCGGTTGCACTTTCAGTTACCTTTTTTATCCGTGTGAGGATTTCTGGACTTGAAGCAACCAAAATACACCCTCTAACCTGACAGATGAATAAGAAGTCAAAATGTCTAATTGTGAACCACAAGTGGAAGGAATGAACATTTTGAAATTATTGAAAATGTAAAAGGTCTGAACTTACTTGCAAGTAGGTCATATATGGACTTGGATTAACAACTCTCAATGCTCTATATACTTCAAAAGGGTCGGCAAATGTTCGTCTTTCAAATCGTTGGCTTAATACTATCTGGAAAATATCTCCAGCAAGAATGTGTTCTTTAGCCCGCAATACAGCGTTCTTGAATTCCTCAAATGTCATGTTTGATCTTTTCAGAGAAGGACCAAAATGGTGAGTGTACAAGTCCACAGACCCTGGGGACAACCTTGGGCTAACAATTACAAATGAAAAGGAAAAAACATCAACATACAGATGCATATGGATAAATGACTCTGTGAGTTGCTTTTAACATTATATGATGTAGAAAACAAGGGCACACTCACGCATCAATATCAAACACTCTTGAGGCTAACATATCCAAGCGTTTCCTTCCATCAGTATAAGCCTTTTCAAGGGAGTGGTAATGATCCAGTCTAATCCAATGGATGACATAAGCTTTCTGAGGAAGCACAAAAAGAACTTTTCTTAGATGATTGGTTCAAGCACGAGAAGTGATGAAAGATACAAGCGAGAACAATCTCATCTTCACAGAAAGTACCTTCTCCACGTGATCAAACACGATTACATCTTCATAGAGACACAAATGCATATCTGGAAGGTTTCTGTCATCCAGTGGTGCCATGGAAAATGGCAGCTTCTTCTTCTCTACATAGCGAACGGTGTCGTATGAGAAATAACCAACCCATCCACCTGCTCACAGTAAAGAAATATTCTTGAAGTCAAGACATATTTCACGATTCAGAATTTACTGAAAGAGGACAGATAAATTAAGCGCGCATCTTCCTCTTTCTCTCTTTTAATTGGATAGTGAGTCGTATTCTCTGGTGTATGTATCACTAGTATATCATTAAAGTGATAACTGTGAGAACCCAAGATAAAGAAAAATAAGTCTCAACAAGTTCTATTACCACAAAATGTGTCTGGCAGTTCATCCATGGATTGGGGCTTCCAGCTCTCTGAAATATTCCTAGGAATCGACATTGGATCATCAACAATTTTCTCACTACGGCACCCTTTTTCATGGTCTAGAACTGTAACTTTGTTTTCTTTTGCTATAATTTCCATCGCAGGCTGAGCTCCAACCACACTATAACGGCCCTAAAAATTTGAGTTTAAGAGGGGAAAACACGACATACACAATTAGATTCAGTTTTCTGCTCAACAAATGAAAAGAGTAGAAAAATATTATTTTCTTGACATATCCTAAGTCTTCGGACTAAAATCACGCAATAATGGCATCCTAATGGATTTTACATGTCCAATTGATTCGCACTCAACCAACCTTGTTTCTTTCTAAATTATATAAGCATATTTGTATGCATACCAATGGAATTGCTAAATGAAAGATGTTCAAAGATGATACGTACAATAGATGAAGAATTATAACCAGGTTCAACTGCCTCAAACAGGAAGCTCGGAGCCTCTCGGTCATCTTCTTTGACCAGACATCTATAAGCCAGCACCGGTGTTAAGTGATCAGAGAAAATACACTTATGAAGTGCGATTAAGTTCCCATTCCTTGATGCATCCCCAAACTTTGTCTCATCCGAAACTGAAACCATCAGTCAACTGTCACCAATGGTACATTTGGATCCAAAGAAGTAAACTGAAATTCACTATGTAAATATTTGCTACATGAAAATCAGCAATAAGAATAGTTATAAAGGTACATATTTGAAATACAATCAATCCCCATGTTCTCTCAGAAATTGGAAAGGAGCTGATTGAGATGTTTTACTAAAATTTACCAAATTAAGCATAGGTCATACATGCGTGTTCAGCAAAACTTAAATACAAATTAATTTGAAGCTCATTACACCAGCCATCACATATATGGATTTCAGATGAAAAGAGGCAAAATCAACCATATTTGCCGTGTGGAAAATGTTTCAAACTATCATAATCATAAGCAGAACATTTATACACACGAGAAAATATAATTACTACCCACTTCAACATGATACAGAATATCTTTTCGCTTGCACAAATATTTGAGACAGTTGAAAATAAAGGAAAAATATTTTAATAAATAAGACAACTCAATAACAGTAAGTGGAATTTTATTTTGCAAGAGAAATAGAGGAGATTCAAGATAATCTTAAAAAACAGCCAATTTTCACTTCTTTCTGCCATCACTGAAAAACAAAAGATCACTCATTTGCTACTTTAGTAGATGATTGATGATAGATATCTAATCACCTCAATAGCAATGACACACATACCGACAATTATGTAACAGAATGAGTACAAACTCTTTATGGAAACATCATGCACAGTGAACTTTTCCTTGAGATAAAGTCAACCCATGCCGTATAAGAGTCGGCACAATTTGTTGGACACATGATTAACGGTACTTGAATCATTTCCCTTGCTTTAAATTTGAATTTTTTCTAAGAAAAATAGCAAATGTTTGGAAAACATGTAACAATACTGTTACAAATTGCTAGTAGGTAGATCCTGTTTTGTAACAAAAAGATCAATGCACAGTAACTAAGAGCATACACGCCAGTCACTGTAAATGGGAGATTTCCCTCTTTAGTTTCTCTAATTAGAAATTGTGAATCAGAAATGTTCTATGTTTTTTTTTCCCTAGCAACAGAATAAATGCTACAATAGATTTATGAAAGGAAAAATCTACTATTCAAAATTTCTATATTAAAACTGTTAAATAATAAGTACCCATTAGAATTAAGGAGAGGGACACATTATATGTCATGAGAGTTTATTTTAATACTTTCTCTCACTTGTGCGTTGATCAGACCAACAAGTGCACTAATAATAATTTAATAGTAATATATCTGTCTATTGTATAGTTGTTCATTAAGCAATAAAGATTATTTTTCCCTTCTAATTATTTAACAAAAACAGTTGTTAGGGGAAAATATACTTTTATTTTGTATGATATGACATGTAATTATTTCAATAATATTAATGAATTTATTAGTATGGAAATTTTCTTAAATAATGATCTATGTGAGAAATTAATTTGATTTCAAATTTAGACATATTACATAAATATATTATGTGCGTTGATTTTATTTGAAAAAAAAAATACTAATGTGCGAGATCAGTGGCGGACATAGGATTCACAGGTAGGGAAAACCGAGTCTACTTAAGTTATATACAAGGCTATATATACTTTTTCAGGGAACCAACAAGGGCGAACCAAAATAATTTCAAATGTTTTTATAAATATTTCAAAGAAATTTCGGAAATCGGAGGTCATGATCCCCTCCTCAATCCGCCTATTCCCGAGATCAAAGTGTTTATAAAATTTATCTCTAAACTTGTAACATTACTGTTTTTGTTGCGCATGTCCATTGTAGCTACTCGGCTTCCTACTTACTAAACAGAAACACACATACATACATATTATATATAGAGAGAGAGAGGGAGAGGGAGGGAAGGAGACCTGTAGATGGAGAGTGGAGAGTGCAGCATTGTGGAGTGCGGAGGAACCGGAGAGAGTTGGGGGTTCTGGCGGCGACCGGAGACGGGGACGGCCGGTAAGTCGCCGGGGACGAGCGGTTACAGATTGATAAGGCTTGCATTCTCGCAGCATTCGCAGAGAGAGAGAGAGAGAGAGAGAGTTGGCGGCAGATAGATTGATAGATACACAGTCTTTATTTGCCTCCGGTTATAAAGACTCACCTATCTATCGGTGTAATGAATGTGAAAATTGCAGATTGAAGATAAATATTAAATAGTATCATATTATATAATAAAAAAATAAAATAAAAATAAATAAAAAGCTGACTCATTTCAATCAAAAATAAATAAATAAGGACAAAAAAAACATTCGACCAAAAACCTCACTATTCATTGTTATTATAAATGACTTGTATCTATAGAAAAAATAACTCATTTGAACAAATATGGTAATTTTATTTTAAAATATAGTAACTCCCTTTATACAATATAGTAATAATATTAACTTTAATACTTTCAATTGAAGTAAATATTATATTCAACGTATTACAATTTTTTTTATAAAAAGTGATGTGATATCATGTGTTAGTTTTTTTTTTAAAAAAATTGAATACAATATTTTTTCTATATTGTAGAAAATAAGTTACTATATTTATAAAAAAATGATTACTATTCTTGTAGGTATAGATCTTATACCAAATTGGGCACCTATTATTAATGCATCGCCTTATTGCACAGTTCTTATTCTTCAAAAAAGTTATAATATAATAAATTGATATTTTAATGTAACAAAAAATTAAATTTATTCTAATTTTAATTCAAAAATATAAAATTGACAATTGTTATAAATTAAAGCTTCATGAATAACGTGTTGTAAGCAATAATTTGTGGACGGAGAGAGTATTAAACTGGAAACCAACATGTTTTTTTTTTTAACTTTTTAAGTGAAAAATTAATTCCTATTAAAAAAAATTGATGAGTTCAGATTGAATTTTTTAGATTTTTTTAAATTAAAAGGGCAAAAAACTGATGCGGTGTAACTTTTAAACAAAATGAAAACCTACCATCCTTATTTGATAGATGAGTTTATTTTTACACACAAATTAGATACTTGTAATTATCTGAATATTTCAACAAAATTTTAACACTTTCTCTTAGTGATTTACTGATTATTACAAGCAATAAAATATAACTTGCTTTTCCGCCTATCAAGACTTTGTGTGGATATACATAGAAAATACTTCATCCATTCTTTATAAGCTGACCTTTTAATTTTGTGTACACAAATTAAAAAAATTATTAGTGAAAAAATATAGACTGCTCATTTTTATCAACACTTCACCTAAATTGAGCTGCTCCACCCATAAATTTATAATTACTTTTTAAAACAAAATTGACAAATAATTATTTATTATTATTATTATTATTATTATTATTATTATTATTATTATTATTTTCATCAGCATTCACTAACTCACCTTTACTTTTCTTCATTTTTTTTTTTTTGGCTTTTTTCAGAGTTTATTTCAACTAGCTAACGAGGCAGACTCTATGCGTGTTAATTATATTAAAAAAATTTAAAAATAAAAGTGAATAAATTGATTAATATTTTTGAAAAATTTTATGAAAAATCAAATATAGAAAATACCTTTTAGTTGTCCTGTCAAATGTAAATAATCTATAAAGCATGACAGATTATCAAAGAGAGAGAAAAAATTGGAAGAAAAAGATAACCCCAGTACATATGTTTTTGGTTAGTAGGATGGGCAAATTTTATTATTATAACATGTAATAACTGATTTTTTTTTATATAAAATTTGTAATTCAGAATAAATAATGCATAAATTAGGCATATGAATTATTAACGCTTCTTCGGTGAGAGAAAATTGTTTTTCAAGCCTCCATCTTTAAATATCAGATAAATATAATTTTCTTCCAAAAGATAACAATCCACACCATGAGTCAAATTGTCTGACATGAACTAACTGCGTCTTCTTCTTTTAATTGTCAATTAAACAATTTAAATGTGTATACATTTTTAAGAAAATTTAAAATATAATAATTTAATATTTAAATATAACAAAAATATTGAACTTATATTTTTATATATATAATGAGAATAAATTTAATATTTTTATTATATTTAGATATTAATTTATGTTTTGTCAATTATGGATTGAATTAGGTAACAAGTTTGTGAATCAAGTAAATGCACTCTTAGTGAGTGAACTTATAAATAATTTCATCTTTTGAAATTGATTGTTACCTAATTTCCCTATCCGTAAGGTGAATCTCTCTGTGTGTTCAATGGTTGACTGGCTTTCTTCAAAATAAGGGTAATTCTAGGATCTTAGCATTCTTAGGTAGTGTTATTTCTTCAATCCATTGTAGAAATGGATTTCTAAACATGGGTATCTCAGTCCTTTTTAAGCCAAGTCTGTACATTTCTTGCCTCATATCCATTATCTGGGCTCTAAGCCCTTGTGATTACCAGGTTGATTTGGTGCTGCATTTAGAACATTCACTTGTTCCATGTTATTATAGTTGTTCAACCTTTGTGGGTGTTGTCTTGGCCATACTGGCTGAAACATGTGGATGTTGTTATTATTATTCCTTGGCCTTATATTCTGGTATTAATTTCCATTTTCTATCTTCAGGTTACAGTTATAATTATAAATAATATCAGTATCAAAGACAGGGTTATGATATACCTGAACTGGGTTAGTATCATCTTGTGTTGCCATGTTGTTCCTAAATGTTGGTGCCACCCTGGGATTTGGCACTGAAGCCTGTGAAACTGGGGCTTCCCAAGCTTTTCTCATCATGGCAACAAACTTATTAGTCCCTTCAGTGTTGGGATTAGTTATAGTTTGAGCCATTTGTTGCATTAGATTTGAAGGATAGGCAAACGATTGACAATTCTAAGTGTAAAATGTAGAAGAAGAAAGGTTTGTGGGTCTAAAGATTAATTAATTAACCTAGTTAACGGTTAAAGCATTTAAGTAAGTTAATTTACTCGGTTTAGTTATAAATCAACCAAATAAGGAGGGAATTGTTTACACCACTTATTTTCAGAATTAATTTATCCAATAAGGTATCATTCTAAAGGATTAAAATAATATGTTAATCCTTTTAAAATAATTAAAAAAATGAAATAATTCTTTATAAAATGGTAGTAAAGTAAATAAATCATAAATGAGAAGCCTAACTCACAATAAAATATTAATGGGTTAAACTGGAAAGGCAAAAGATTATTATCTAATATATTACAAATGCATCAATTGAGTAAATATAAGTGTCAATATGAATTATACACCCTATAGAGTCAGTAGATGCTTTTAAATTAAACAAAATAAGACATATCGATGCACCATTATTAAGAAAACTTGGTAAATAGAAGGGTAAAAGGATACTGGTACAACCCCGATAAGCTAGTTGATGGGTACAACAAGCCACTGCAGTTATAAAGTGGTCAATGTGGTAATACTTAGTGAGACACGTGTCATACAGAGGGAAAGAGTAGCAAAGCAGTTGCAGAACACAATCAAATGGTCAGGAATAAGGGAGAACAATTATGACAGTTTTTCGCAAAACTCTATAAAAAGCAAGGGGACATCATGGATATAGACATAATCAAACACACCCAAACTCGAGCTTTATCCAGGAATAAGTGTAACATAGCCTAGGCGTTGTCTATAATTTAGTATTTTCCTAGCAAATCGTATTCTTGATTGTACTGTAAACCTGCAAGGTTGAGTAATAAAAGCTCTATTTATTATTTATTCCTGCTTGTTTTATTGCATCAATTATACGCAGAACCTTCCTGTAACTAAGGCCACAGGCATTGGAACTGTATCTGCATTGTTTGAGTAAGAATAAATAAGCCATTCCAGCCCCGGTTACCCTTTTAAGGAAAAAAATTGGTAAATAAATGCACATGATCAGTTATCATATGCACTTTCGAGTGCAGGCACAGACAAGACAAAAATCTTGTCCCATCTCATTCATCAGCCAATATATTTTTTTGAACAAACGTTAATTGGCATCATTCAATTACCCGTCTACTAACATTAAAAACATCATTCTCTTCATTATATTTGTATTTATATCAGCCATCTTGTCGAAAACCAGCATAATTATTCAATAAAATTCATAACAATATGGTAAGCTGGAATGGTCATTTTCATTTTTCCACAGCAACTAAACATTAAGAAAAATGAGGCTTACTAAGAGTGTAACTGGAGCTTGTGAAACTTCTGGATTAGGTTTATATCTACTTTGAACAAGTACGTTATTTCATTTTTCCCCCCTTAATATTATGGCCTATTCAGTCGACTCAAGACAAATAATCTCGAAGCTAGAGACATACCAGACCGTAACTTGAGCTTCATAAAGCTTCAAGGATAGGTTTAAACCCAATAAATACTGGCTGATTTATTTCATTTTTTCCTTAAATTTGAGCCCAGTTAATTGCCTTCAGAAAAATGAAGTTAAACTTGGAGGCACAGATAGAATGTAACCAGAGATTGTTAAAGTTTAAGGGTTTGGTTTATATCTAATTTGAAATCTTGAATACTTACTAATTGCTGATCACAGGTGGAAGTACTGAGTTGCCTAAGGCACCAAACATGGTCCTCCTCCTGGGAGCCTGCCCAGAGTACAGGTGCCTCGTGTACGAGTACATGCACAATGGAAGCCTAGAAGACCGTCTCTTCAGGAAAGGGAACACCCCCACTCTTTCTTGGCAGCAAAGGTTCCATATCGCGGCCGAGATTGCCACCGCCCTACACTTCCTCCACCAGACCAAGCCCAAACCCCTGGTCCACCGGGACCTAAAACCCACAAACATATTACTCGACCACAGCTACAACAGCAAGATCAATGACGTGGGCTTGGCCAGACTCATCCCACCCTACGTTGTGGACGACGTTACTCAGTACCGGATGATGCAGACAGCTGGTACATTCTGCTATATAGACCCCGAGTACCAACAGACTGGCATGCTCGGCGTGAAATCGGATGTGTATTTCCCAGGGATAATGTTTCTTCAGTTAATCACGGCTAAGCCACCAATGGGGTTGACTCACTATGTTGCAAGGGCTATACAGAGGGACACATTTGCTGAGATGTTGGACCCGGAAGTGCATGACTGGCCTATCGAAGAGGCCAGATCATTTGCAGAAATATCACTCAAGTGTGCAGAGCTAAGGAGGAAAGATAGGTCAGATCATTTAAAACCCTACATACTTCACATTAAAACATCGCATCGCATTTTAAATCTCCTCAATCACATTTAAACTTCACATAAAAGTCATCACTTTTAGAAATTCTCCACAACAAATATTTATAAAAAACTTTGCTTTTAATCATTTTCAACTTCGCATAATATAGAAAGCCTCGCTTTTCAATGCCATAATAAACATGTTTCGCCTACATAAGAGTGAATGATATATATATATCAATATTATTCTAATTTACTTCATAATCATACTTCATACTTCGCATTTAAGAAATAATCAAAGAAATTAACATAACGAACACAAAATCATACACTCAAACCAAGACGACAATTACACATCAAGGTACACATATAAACTCA
>MKEJ01054675.1:0-26901 GCA_001753735.1 Embelia ribes
AAAACAAATTTAAATTATAACTTTATAACATATTATGCTTCTGGAAACTAAATAATATATTACTAATGTAAATATATTCTAACTGTGATACAATAATTTCTTTCTTTTAGTTGTTAGTACATCAATGATGGTAGTAATACACCAATTTCACACACAACGATGTATTTAATAATTGTGTCCTACTAATCAATAGCTATCTCATGTCTTAAGCTCATCGACCAACAATTTTAAATTTTGATTCAAAAAGTAACTAAGGTTTCATAATAAAATTAGAAAGTTTTTGACTCATATATAATCAATGAAATAAGATAGATTTCTTGTGAAATTATGTACACAAAATATATGGAAATGGCATAATGCGGAGATAGATAATTACAAAAAAAAAAAAAAACTAATAGTATGCAATCAACATATAAAAAAGAAAAAGCAAAAAGACCATAGGGTTGTTGAAAAATATATGGTTTATATGTGGTTTTACGAGGATCAACATCATGAAAGCTAATAATTTTGAGACATTTTTATGTGGAACACACATGATAGTTTTTACCTATTCTTGGGTGAATTTTAAAGCTTCTAATGCGAGTTTCGAAATGATATATTATATTGTCAAAACTATAAAACGGTATGAATAGAAATTGGCTTAAAAGTTAGGTGTTTAAAGAGGGATCAAGGTGAGATGTCTAAATCTTATGGGAATTATCCCCATATCAATTAGACAAAGACTTCATATATTGTATATATACAATAACATATGTTACTAGATATATAATCTAATGTGAATCTAGTATGACACGTGCAAATGTAAGTCATTGCACATGGTGCGTTAGACGTGTCCTTATCTGGTTCTGGGTCAAAGTCCGAGATTCAGGCTCGGATGGTGCGCACGTGTGGTTCGGATCAAGTATTTTAATTAAATATTTTTAGAAATTATGAAAAGACCCCAAAAGTTGCAAGAAAGTCTAAGTGATCATTGAATTCTTTGAATGTCTCTCGTTTGAAATATTGTGGTAAATTCAATTGAAATATTGTAATTTGTTTTTTTTTCATTACAGTTATTTGTACTTCAAATTTATGTTGATGAAATAAAATTTCTATTTTTTCAGTTCATAACTATTATAAATTATATTCAGAAATTATTATTTAATTATATAAGTACTAGCAAGGGTAAAAATGAATGACATTTAACAGTTAAGGTACTTTTCCTTATAACTTTTTCCTCGCACTAAGCACATTGCTTACAATTTCGAATAATTAATCGGGCTTCTACTCTTATAATGATACGGGTTCTATCCCATATTACGGTAATAGCTTTTAAAAAAATCTTGTGTGATTTTATTTAAGTTAATTAAATTACATTCTTTGTTTGTTATATTAAGAGAAAGAACAAAAAATGGAAGAACTCTTTTATCTCTCCTAGCTTTTTTTGTTGGTAAAAGAGAAAACACTTAGTTATTTGGTCTCATACTAATAAATCTTTCAAATCACTAGAAACAAAATAACAGCTGCTTAACTGCAAGTGTCACAGGATATATATATATATATATATATATATACAGCAACAAAAACATGAATAAATGCTTTACCGCTTTCATTCATACACTGCACCAGTGAATGTTACTTCTGTAATGGTTATATATGCTGAGGCAAGGGCTTGTTTGGTTGGCCCTAAAAGTAAAAATGTATTTGATGCACAAAAACAATGTATACTTGTTTATATTTTCGATATAGAAAAATATACGGTTGTATAACTATAAATTTTGATGTTTTTTTCAAAAAAGTAATATTTTTTTCATAATTTACACTATTATCAACTACTTTTCAAAATTACTAATAAAAAAGTATATACTTTTCAAAATTACTAATAAAAAAGTATATTTTGTAATTTTTTTAACCAAATACATTGTAATACTTAAAAGTTTGACTTAGAAATATATTTTTCCTATCTAAAGCAGAAAAATATACTTTTATAATTGTAAATATACAATCCGTCCATTTCATTACCTAGTTACTAATAAAGAAGTGCCATAAAGCTCAACAGCAGCTCATTATTAATTATTTATGAAATAATACTGTATGTAATTAATTTGTTGGACTAATGTTTAAAGCGAATAAGTAAATGCCAATTCATTTAAGACACGGGCATGGGCCTCATGACAGCTCATTATAATGTTTGTTTTGTATTAAAGAAAGATAACAGCAATATTTTTTTTTTGGGACAAATGAATAATAAATCATAAAGGTATGTCGTTTTCTACATTATTGTTAACTTATCTTTTGCATATATTGATATATTTCCTTTACAACAATTATAATATTAAAATACGAGAGTTCATGCTCGGAGTTGTCCATATCTTCCGAAGTGGACAACATGAATTTATGGCCTCAATAAAAAATAATAAATAAATAAATAAATAAAAGATGAAAATGAGGGACTTGATATCCTGCATACCCAAATCCAAACATATCGCCAAAATTTTTCTATTACGAAGCCCACCAAACCGTGAAGATGGATGTTTTCTATTTGTATTCGAGGCATTTACACGCAAGTGCGCACACACCCGGCAGTTGAAACGAATCAACTCGATACAGGCAAATTTGAAATTCTGAATTAATATGCGACATTGTAATTATTGGACCATGCCATGTCCTTTTCACCCCGGAAACCCCTTTGAGGTAATGGAATTTATTATTTGATAAAAAAAAAGGTAATGGAATTTATTCATTTACCCTTTTTCTGGTAAGCAAGTTCTGGAAGACAAAATAAGCACTCAACTAGAAATTACAATTTTACAATAGATAGATTAAATGAAACCATGTTAAGACAGTTACAGATACAATTTTTTTTTTTCCTCCGTAAAAGCTTAAGCTTATTATGCTATGAGGTGGTAGTAGACCACTTAATATGTTATCGGAACAATTTTATGAATTCAAGCCAAATTGCTACAGAAACAATAATCTTGTTGGTTTCTAACTTGATATTGGCGTCCAGAGACAAGAAATAACACAAATGTAAATACCGATAAAAGATGAAAATGAGGAGAATAAATAATTTCAAGAGAAATACAAAGATACTAGTACAACTTTAGCTCTTTCTTAAGCTCTCTATACAGAGGAAAGGAGCATGCTACATCTTTGTCCACAATACATATTTGTTAGGAAAAACTAAGCCAAGCATAATAAACACAAAAAATTAAAAAGGAGACATAAAAAAAAAAAAAAAGTGAATAAAAGAAGCAGCTACAAACAGTAGTGGACGGATACAATAGCTAGCAAGTATTCAAAATTGGGACAGAACCGGTTACGTAGGTGAACTAATTAATGTAAGCCAGTACAAGTAGAAAGGACGTTAGAGCCAGAGCGCTCCAGCGTCCTTGAGAAGAGGGATGAGCGAGCCATTAATATGAGAGGCCATCACTCGGTCCATCCCACCAACGAGCTTCCCCCCTATGAACACCACGGGCACTGCAGACCCTCCGCCAAGCATGCTCGTGAGGGATCTCTCAAGCTCCCTCCCACGCACATCCTCGTCCAGTTCATATACCGTGGGGCTCACCCCCATCCCGGAGAACAGCCTCTTGACTGCGTGGCACATGCAACACGTGCTCATGCTAAATATTACTACTGCATTTTCCGAGACGAGGTTCTCCAACGAGTCACCACCACTCGTTGGGTAGCCGTACGAGGACCCGTCCCAAGACTCTGTTTGGTAATACATTTTCCTTGTTTAAATAAAGAAATTAAATAATAAGCTAACAAAATAAAAGTGGCTAAGGATTCAAAAGATGGTTGTTATATTTGGTCGATAAGTGAAGAATATATGATCGATAGAAGTGGTATTTATAGAGGGTGATGTCAACAGCAATGTGTATAAATGTCGGCTAGTAGGTGAATAGTTATTACAGTATTTAGTTATTACTACTATGCTTTAGTATTATTATTAATAATTAATAGCTATAGCTGTGGAGGAATTTTTCGGTTTTAAGTAACAATAAAAGGGTTGTTGGCTCATAAAAGTAACTAGGTCTGCTTAATTACTCAGCATGCAATAAAATCCACACCTCAACTTATAACCATTTGTATTGTTTACTAAGGTTGATCTAGTTTTTTATTTTTATGACCATTTGTAGTACTATCATATCCCATTTGTGACTTGTTTCACATTTTATAACCAAATCTTCATTAATCTAAAAATTCTGACAGTGTTCGGGTAATGTTTGTCCTTCGACACCTGAATATTTCAGTCTGATACTATTCCCTGTTGATAACTTTGATCAAATTTGTGGGAATTACTAATATAATTCACTCTTATGATTAGGGTTGTACTAGATAACTAAAGAATCGAAAATTAATTAGGGTCCGGTACTTACAGACTAGACCGAAAAGAAAATGATAATTGCTTTGCTTCTAATCGGGCACCAAACTAGCTTGATATGAAAATTGCAGCCCAAGCCTCCAATTAATACATTGCTAATTCGAAATTTAACTGATTCGAACATAGGCTTAGACCAAATCGAAATAAACACTATTGATTATTAATGTTTTATTATTAGACAACTATTCTTAATATAGTTATATTCTAGTTTCTTGAATAACACAGTTATTTTTTATTTTATGTTAGTTCTATTAATATGTATGGAAATTTGTAAAGATTAACAAATCAGATGAACAAAGTTAATTACGTACAAGATATTGATTCGTAATAAAAATTAAGGAACCACCGTTGTCACGTCAGCATGCAATCCATGCATCCTGATATTATCATATGGGTGATATTAAGGAAAATTAACTCGGTGCAAGCTTTGATTTTTTAATAAAATTGAGTTTTTTAATTTAGTGGACAATCAAACTTATATCAAATTTTAACAATTAACAAAAACTAAAATAAATTCAAATTTCTCCGGCGGCGGAAATACTGTAAGGATGGTTGTAAGTTCTCAGGACAGTTGTCCCTTTGTCAGTGAAGTTTGAGAGTGCTGACTCTCTTTGCTTAAAAAAAAAATTTTAATTTTATTCAAGCTGATCTAAAATTCATATTATAAAATTAAAAATCAGAGTGAACTGTTGATCTGTGAATAACGGATCCCAAATTGAAACTATTTGAACAAATCGGTTCCGGTCCAAAAATTTGAAACAGATCAATAAATGAATCAATTCCAAATTTAGCATGAAACTGACCCGATTTGTACCGTATTAGCTTAAAACTACAATCAACCCTTAATTTGAGCCTAACAAGCGTTGAAGTATATTAAATAACTAATGCCACAAATGCGAAGTGATCAATTATATGTATAAAAGTTATGTCTGATTAATAATATTTTGCCACATGGATTTAACAGTTTGTTTTCTTTGACTATAAAAAGATCTAATGGTTGAAAAAAATAAAATAAAATAACTATGATATTGGTCAATATAACAGCTTCCCTAAAATCTAAAAAAAAATAAAATTATTGAGAAAAGAATTCAATTATTCTATCTATTATTTTTATTTTCCATTAGCAAATTTATTCTTGTTGTATATGTTTATTCCATATAGTAGTTTCTGTATGTATAAACAGAAAAAGAAAACTCTTTAACACAATTTAGCAATCAAATTATAAGAAAACATACAAAAATCAAAACTTAACACAACTGAAAATTCAAAATATAACTTATATAGCAAAATCATAAGAAACTGTTGTTTGTGTTTCTTTTTCCAAAAAATTAAATTATAACAAAACTAAAAAATCAAAAGATAACAAAATTTATAACCAGAATATTAAAAAACTCAAAAATTAAAATATAAGAAAATTAAAAATAGTTAGCAAATCTATTCCTATTGTTTGTATTTTTTTTTCCATAAAGAAGTTCATGTATGTATAAACTAGAAAAGAAAACTCTATCCTACTATGTTTCATAATTTATATTTACACATACACTTAATTAAAGAAAATCGGTGGAGATGCATATATAAAACAAATAACTAAAAGTTATGGAGAAAAAAACTTAGTTATTATATCTATTGTTTGTGTTTTACTTTTCCATTAGCAAATTCATATTGTTTATGTGTTTTTCCATAGATTAGTTTATGTATGTATAAATTGAAAAAAAAAACTCTTTAATACAAATTTCCGTTTCTTTTTTATGTTTATTTTTTTTTTCTCTTTGGCAAATTCTATTATTTTTGTTTTTTTTTTTTGTAAGAAATAAATCATAGCAAAACTAAAAGATCAATATTAAATAAAATTGATTGCGAAAATATTAGAAAACTCGAAAAAATAAACATAAAAAAATAAAAAGAGGATATAAGAAAAGAATCAACATTTTTATACTATTGTTCATAATCTTTTTTAGAAACTTTATTCCTATTATTGTGTTTTTTCCTATATAGCATATTGAAATTTGCATGTTTTGTACTATTATTCACATAGAAATGGCCTTTTTTTTTTTTTTTGACAATAAAAAGATCCAAACGAGATAAATGAAACACAAAAGAAAATTTTATTTCAAAGAGGAAATCCCAATTCTATTGAGTTTCATCTTCAGAATCCCATTAGATATTTAAAAGATTATTGTGATAAATTCGTATATCGTAGGACCCTAATTCTAATAAACGATAAAAGTTCAAAATTTATTTTAGGTTTCTTTTTATTATAAAAAGTTTCCTTTTGAGATGGGTTTTGTTCCTTTGATATGTTGTCTTAGGTTGGTTAACATGTATAAAAAATTAATTCGAAAAAATAAAGAGAAAATTGAGGCAAAAAATAGAAACCATTAAACAAAACACATAATCGATGATAACTCTAAATAAAAAAAAATAGAAATAAAAAGGTCAGATTTAAAAAATGAGTTGAGCTAAAGAAAACCTTTCAAAATGGAAATTTAAAACTTAAACCGAATAATATTTTATTCCTTTACAATTTATATGCATATATAATATCAAACATCATATTTATATGTTGAGCTTTGTAAAGTCCACGCATACGATTATTATATCAAACATTCAAAGTTATAGTAATATTAAGGATACAGTAGAATATATTCCAATGACATAATTGTATCATTGAATATACAGTGATGCAATGAACCTTGAAAAGATTTAAGAAATATGAAAACAAAAGTTACAAAAGCAATACAAAAATATCAAATCAAATGTAAATAACTAATAATTAAGTTTGAAGATGATTTAGGAATTATTGAAAAAAAGTGTATTTTGATCATTTAAATTCAATTCAAATGTATTCTAGATGAGTAACTTATAATATTTTGTAAATCTCATAAAATTTGAAACGAAATACTAACAAAAAAGCATATTAGTAGTGAAAATAAAATAAATCTTACAAGTAAAACCAAACTTCTTAATGATATTGCAATTTCTGCTAGCTGTGGGAAAAAAATTTAATCTTTTAATATAATATTGACATATGATCGTACATAGGAGAAAAAAGAATATAAACCTCTCGTATGAAGTTCATTGCATATATTTTCTTAAAATGGTGTGAAGAAGTAAGATCTGATAAATAATTTACTCCACAAAAGTGATAAATAATACATGATAGCTTCTATCCAACCCAATCTATTAAGTGAGAAGTTAGTTTTGTCATGGTATTGAGGGCAAAATCAAGAATAAAAAAATAAGATAGACTGAACATCATAATAAATTATAAACGGTGTTGATGAAAACTTCATAATTTTATGAAATTAGAACTCATTTTTCTCGAAAATAAGATATTCATGGTTTAAATCTCAAATCATTTGTGATTTAGTAGTCTAATATAAAAAATTAACAAATTCATTAAAATAAATCTGAATCTATTTATGGTATAGTGTTCTAATAGAGAAAATAACAAATTCATTACAATTAATTGATTGTACAAATTGATTCTACTAATTTGAAAAATATCATATAGATTTTATATATCCTAAATATAAATGTAAGTTTATATTAAAGAATAAAGTGTTACTATCGTATTATTCTCATACATAATAGCTAAATACTATTAGAAATTACAATTATTTTTTCAGTAGTGAATAAGTCTAAGTTGTTGAACATAAATATTAAATAATTCATAAATATACTACATAATTTAAGTGTGATTTAATTATCTAAACATGCAAACTTTTAAATTGAAGTATTTCAATTAAAAGAAGAAAAAAGAATTACTATATTATTAAATTTTATTGTGCATTTATTGTACAAAAATCATTTGATTAATTTGAAAATTAAAATAAGAACTTGGCTAAATTTAGTATGTAATAATGATGTACGTACTCCTATTTATTAAAAAAGTGAATATTATTGTTGTATGTAGTAAAAGTTGGATTCTTGCCTAGCTTCTAGAATTGTTAATTTATGAGCAAATTAAATGCTTCGTTTTTGGTTTTGCTTAATAATGCTAGGACGAACCGCAATAACGATAGTACTTTTAAGGCAAAGATTGCAGTATAAAGTGGATAATATGGGTACAAGAATTGGTACATAATAAATGAGGTAGGACCATAGGATATATATATACATATATATAGAATGAGATCATAGGATAAAAAAAATTTCAAAAAATCTTACAAATTTTGTCTGCCATTTAATTTGATGTATCATAACTGTTGGTTCGTTTCAAATCCAACTGCTAAAAAAATTTGTAAAATTTTTTATAAATTTTTTTATCCTATGATTCATTCTATTTATATATATATATATATATATATATATATAATTGTAATGCCGAGAAGAAGAGGCGAGCCGCAGTGTGGTAGAGACAACTGGCGCAGGCTTTTTCAAAGGGTTATCAATGTTGAAATTAATGTGTCTTAACTCAATATTTTAAAACCCCCTCGGCCCGCCGATTCAATCTGTAAAATTGGAACCCGGATTAATTTTCGGGCCGGACAGTACTGGGAAACCGGTTCTTACAAAAAAATTGTATATTTTATCAAA
This sequence comes from Embelia ribes, assembly GCA_001753735.1. Lineage (NCBI taxonomy): Eukaryota > Viridiplantae > Streptophyta > Magnoliopsida > Ericales > Primulaceae > Embelia > Embelia ribes. The sequence goes on from MKEJ01054675.1 coordinate 8,912, forward strand.
ACCACCGGAGCTTGTGGTTAACTTCCCAAATCCGTCACTCTACGAGATAAGATATAAACCAATAAATTAAGAATATCACACTCTATTATAAAACCATCACACCACTAGATTTTATTTGTGTAACTCTCACAAACAAACTGAGTTGGTTGGTCTGGTAAGGCCTGGTTCCGAAATTTGGAATGTCTTGTACAAAATTAAAAAGAGTATTCCATTTTTATTTATTTGACAAACATACATAATTTTCAACCATAGAAAGAAGCTCAAAATTAAGAGTCAATTGCACTTTTTTTTTTTTTTTATTTATAGAACCATTGCAAATATTTTATTTTATTTTATGAATTTTAAGTATTTAAACTAAAATTATTTTTTTTAATATTAAAATTCAATAATTTATCTATTTTAAATAAATTTATAATTTTTTAATAGTTTAATTTTAGACTCTTTAATATAAAAAAAATCTAAAAATTACTAAAAAGTATGCATTTGTAATTTTTAGTCCATGTGCGATTCACTTCCTCAGGGATGACTTTGTTGTTGGTATCCGCCTTGAATGGACAAATGATTCTTAAAATACAACTTTCGATCATATATTCGGAATAAAGTTGTTATCCGAACAATTGTTTTGTCATTTCACTGTATGATATTCTCTAGTGTGTATATATGTGTATGAAAAAGAAAAAATGTTGAAAAATTTTGTTTTGTACAAAAAGTATGCCATGAGCGAAGTGAATTAAATATTAGGTGATTAATCTATTCTTATAGACAATGTGGTATCTTTTGATGAAAGGGTACAATATTTTTTTTATAAAGTGAGCAGCCATCTCACCTACAAATTAAGGTGTAAATTTTTAGTTACATTATTTTAAAATTCCAACATTTCATTAGTTATTTCAAATAAATTCCAAGATAGTTAATGCATTAAAAAAATCAGACAAGTCATTAATTTCAGTTTCTGATCGAAAGTGGTCATCGCATATCTCCGCTTGTTCTTTTGTTCTGAAATGACCTCAAGTCCACGTTAGCCTGTCCTTTTTTTAATTGAACTGCACTTTTAAGTGCTCCTCTTTTCCTTGTCTATAATAAATTTATGATCTAGTTACGAAAAATATGGTACCTGACTTGGGAGCTATACCATAATTTTAGCTTACACATATATTTGCAAAATAAATTTTCGTAAACAAGTTTTTAAAAATTACCTCTCTTTCTTTGGTACCATTACGCGTGTACGGACGTTGACCAAAGCAATAAAAAGAGGTAATTTTCGGCTGTAATAATTACAAAAATGATCATATAGTTTGAATAAATTTATACTGGTTACCATCCTATACATTCTAACGTTAATGGTCTAAAATTTTTGAAAACGTAGCAGACTTGGTCCTTAATGTAGACAGAAAGCCAACCAAAATGCTGAAAATCATATAAATTCACTTGTTTTTTTTTTGTTTTTTTTCTAATAAGTAAATTGATAAATATGTATTTGTACATACAATGAAATACACGGATTAATACTGTATTTAAATCAAACTATCCGTTGCACACTTTCATTAACAGAAAAGTCAGGAACTAATGAGGTAAATTCTATTTGACAACTGTAGAATTACTATATACAATAAAAACTGTCATATGTCAACTGAAAAGACACGTGAAAAAAGTTATTCTTTCTCTACATCTAATGCTTAGCCAACTCATTTATTATTCTTACTGACATTAATACCATACCTGAACCCTTATCGGAGAATCGGCGAACAGTCCCCTTGTTGGTACTTTCAAGTATTAAAGAAAAACTGAAAAAGGATAATCGAAAGGTCGTCCCCTTGCTCGTATTTTCGAAGTATTTATCAGCGAGGAACATGTATTTAATCCGCAATTGGGTACATACACTTCAATTGGCCCTACTACTCTCTAAACATGTCAAGATCCCCTAACATCCATAACCCCTCTCCATCAAATTCACCCCACAGTAACAGATCTTTCCCTGTGAACCAAACATTACTCGAAATTGCCCAAAACTCATCCACCATCCTTTCTCTCCTATCTACTGTGATACCCCTTGACTTCTTTACCCGAAGCAACCTCCCAGACCTAATCTTCCCTAAAGTACAGGCAAGACTCAACTAACAAATAGTAAATAATCTAAGCTCCTCTAACAACCCTCCACAACCCTTGGATCTGCAAGCACTGATCACTTCTATTGTGTAGGAACAAATTCAATCAACCCTTAGTTTCTTGGGATTAGCTCTTGAACGCGAAAACAATTCCCTCCTTCATATACCAGAGTACAAACCGATGGCAATTGATCACGTTAATGAAATGGTCCCTTATGAGCCTAACAGATATGTTAGCCAACCTCTCGTATTCTTCTAAGAATTTCTCCCTGTCAAACCCCTTAATCATTGTTAATGCCGCCCATTGCGACAGTTTTGTACTATCCTTTGACGATCTGGATTTATTCATAACCTTTGGATCATTTTCCGAAGTTATTCCGCTTTTCCTTACCCTTGCCGAAACTTCAGCCATAATAGTCTAGAGAGAGAAAATAAAGGATGTGCAAAATTGAAAATAACAAATGAGTAGAGCGGTATCTCTATTCCTTACTATTTATAGCAAAACCACAACCGCCCAAAAGTAAATCGGAGACGTTTCAAATGTCCACGCTTCAAGCAACATGGCTACGTGGTTGTCTCTAGCAATCCATATTTGCTATTTGAACATTAACTACCCTGAACTAAGACTTGCATGGTCTACAATAGTTGGGGAGCAATATAAAGTATTTCCCTCAGGATAAATGAAAATTGGAAATTTTATTTCAAATATAATTTGTATAATTATTTCATCTCTTCTCCTATGACTTTTCAGAAAAATTCCAAAAGGCGGACCCTAGCCTTGCATGAGTAACAATCCTTCCTTCTAGGATGATCCCCTTGGGATTATTAAAAAATCGATCCCGAAGCCAGTTGGTAGGAGTCAATTTCCAAGTTGCAAAATCAAGTTTATTTTTTCTAAAGTCCAATCCTCCTTGGCTAAGGCTATATAAATGTTCCGCATTCAAAAACTTTCTTGGGCTGAATAAAATTAAGAAAACGCCCAAGGCAGTTAGGAACAGTTGATAAATATGTATTTGTACATACAATGAAATACATTGATTAATATTGTAGTTAAATCAAACTACCCGCTGCACACTTTGATTAACAGAAAAGTCAGAAACAAATGAGGTAAATTATATTTGACAGTTATACGGGTACTGTGTACTATAAAGCTGCCACATGTCAACTGAAAAACAAGTAAAAAAAGTTATTATCCCTCTACATTTAATGCTTAACTAACTTATTTATTATTCTTACTGACATAAATACAATATCTGAACTCTTACTTACATAAGTATCGGATAGTTGGCGGGCAATTCCCCTGTTTGCACTTTTAGATACTAAAGAAAACTTGAAGGTCTATCGGAAGGTCGTCCCCTTGCTCGTGTTTTACAAGTATTTATCAGCGGGAAGCATGTATCTGATTTGCAATTGGGTACACACTCTTCAAAAATTATTATTTTTTATTTATGTTTTGCATTGTCTCGTACTACAGTTGTGATAATTAGCAAAAGGAGATTTCTCTCGAGTCTTGTAGGCTCTATTGAATTAAACAAAGAGGACTAGACTCGGGAGCAAGCTTATCCTTTTAGACTTGGGTCTTAGGCCTAGTTTGTGAATGTTGATATTTTTTAAAATTTGTATTTTATATTTATTTTTGAAAATTGATTATAGAAATAGGTATAATTATAGTATGTGGTAAATAAATTTTAAAAGTTACTTTGATAAGTAATGTATTATTTGGTAAAATGATATCTTTTATTGTAAAAAGATAAAAAAATATGTATGCAAGGAGAATAAAAGAAATATAATTGATATTATTATGCTAATTAATGAAAGAAAAAATAAAACTAATTTTTCAAAGCACCACTAATGCTGATTCTAAAAGAACTCTTAAAAAAGTATAAATAGATTATTAAAAACATATGTTTTAGAGTTTACCAAACATCTCAAGTTACAAATTTTAAAAATATATAAATATAAAACCAAAAATAATTCCAAACTAGATCTTAGAGTCTAGAGGGTCAATCCTTTGAAGTATAAGGATAAATTTTGTTTCAATTGGAACAATGGGAAAGGGTGAGTATTGATTCGGTTTCGGAAATTTTTCCAACCAAAATCAACATTCAAAAATTTCCGAACTCAAAAAAATAGGAACTGATCCCAAATCGAATTAAATGAAGAACCGAACCAAAACCAAAATTAAAAATAGGTCAAATCCAAATCCCGAAACCAAAATTCCAAAATTTTGAAATAAAAAAGGTTAAATAAATAACACATATAAAAATTAAATAAATAATATTTTAAAAAATTCAGGATACCTGATAATTTTATAATGAACTCTTGATCCCAATCCAAAATTAATTGGAAAATTCGAGAAATCCGAGAATTTGGTTATAAAAATTAAAATAATTAAAATATTTCTGGAAATTCGGGATATCTGAAAAATTTATATTTGATTTCCGATTCCGAACTGAAAGTATTCGGGTACCCGAAATTTTAAAAATTTAAATCCCGATCCCGAACTGAACCGAACCATTTTCTCAGGTAATTGCTTCGGTATTTCGGTTCGGATTTCGGGAATCCCAATTATTTGCTCACCCCTAGGGCCAGCCTTACCAGTTTAATCTCTTAGTCTTTATTTCACAATCCAATAAATATTTAAGTAACTCGTGTTTTATATGAGTCGAATTTAACCAGGTCGGGTTTTCACATCATTCTTATATCTTTTTTTCTCCTTATTCTGATCGCATATCAATGTTGTCCATCCTATTGGAAGAATATTAATGTTCTTTGGTTTCAGAGACGCAACACCAGTTCTACGCCAGGGAGAGCGATTGGGGATTTACATCTTTCATGCCTTTGAGGGAACTATATGATCCCAGTCGCGGTTTCCTTGTGAATGACACATGCATTATTGAAGCTGATGTTGCTGTCCGTGGTTTCATTGATTATTTGACGTATGACTCAAAGAAGGAGACCGGTTATGTTGGGCTAAAGAATCAGGGTGCAACTTGTTACATGAATTCTCTTCTTCAAACTTTGTATCATATTCCTTGCTTCAGAAAGGTTTGACTAATCTTTAGTTTCTTCTTCTCGCTTATAGTATTTGCCACTTCTTTTAAAAGGAAAGCTGATGGTGGTTGTGCATTAGGTTGTGTACCACATGCCGACGACGGAGAATGATGTTCCATCGGGGAGCATTCCTTTGGCTCTTCAGAGTTTATTTTATAAGCTTCAATATAATCAAAGTAGTGTCGCAACCAAAGAATTGACCAAATCCTTCGGATGGGACTCATATGATTCTTTCATGCAGCATGATGTGCAGGAATTGAACAGAGTTTTGAGTGAAAAGCTTGAAGACAAGATGAAGGTATAAACATTCGTATGCTATTGTCTTTGTTCTGAGAAATCTGATCTTTTTGTTGTGTTTTCACTGATTTGGGAATTGAATATGACGCAACTTAAATTCACTGCTTTTTGGTATTTTGTATATGTACCACTGAGAAATGGAACCAATGAAAACAACTTTTTGTGTGTTTTCATCCAAAATATTTTTGTGAACCAATGCGCTAAACTTGTTTCCAGCATTTGTTTGTTTTTGTTTTAGAAACTAGTAGTAGTTTTTAGAACATAGAGTGGAGATTTAGGAACTGCAGTGTTTCACTTACAATAATGACATTATCTCGTCTTCTTCTGTTCTAGGGGACTGTCGTGGAAGGAGCCATACAGAAGCTATTTGAGGGACATCACATGAACTATATTGAGTGCATCAATGTGGACTTCAAATCCACAAGAAAAGAATCGTTTTATGGTTTTTAACTCATTGGCTAGTTTACATTATTCAAAAGTGTTTTTTGGTCAAGTTTGGCATGCAATAATGACCTATTCATTTGGAATTGTGACAGACATTCAGCTTGATGTCAAAGGCTGTCGGGATGTGTACGCTTCTTTTGACAAGTATGTTGAAGTTGAACGTCTTGAAGGTGATAACAAGTATCATGCGGAACTGCATGGATTACAGGTCTTCTATAGCTTTACATGTTAATGTATTTGATGTACTCTTCTTTTTGCTGGGAAAGACTTTTTGTGAAGACAAAGTTTCATTTGAGGATTTGGTTTCTAGGAAATTTTTAGACAGTATCTTACAGTTCCCAAGTTTAATTCTTGTCATTGGTTGCTTCAGGATGCCAAGAAGGGTGTTTTATTTATCGACTTTCCTCCAATTCTTCAACTTCAACTAAAGCGGTTTGAATATGATTTCACGCGGGATTCTATGATGAAGGTCAGTGTATAGAAGAATTGATGTTTTACCTTTCAGGAGAATTGATATTTTTACCTTTCAGTTGGGCATCACAGGCTTACATTGTTCTAATCGGGCACAATAAGCTCACAACTGTTCCAATTTCAGAAAACTAAAAATTTTGATTGTCTTTAACTTTGTAGTCTTTCGAGAGATGTATGTGAATGTGGAAAATTTTCTTTTTTATGCTAGAGAAAATTGTTAATTATACCACTTTGCAGATAAATGACCGTTATGAATTCCCTCTTCAACTTGACCTTGATATAGAGAATGGAAAATATTTGTCACCTGATGCTGACAGTAGCATCCGCAACCTTTACACACTCCACAGGTACAAGTTTCTCTGCTATCTGTCAAATTTCTGCCCTCACACTAAGGCAAGTCCCCTGTAATAAGCATTACCCCCGTAATGTTTTGCTAAATATCTGCATACATAGAAAGAGAGGCCATTTATTAGGATGTAGATTCATTATCTTCCTGAGTCAATGTAATCGATATTCTTCTGTTTGTTTTTGTTGACTCTACGCAGATATTATTTCTGTATTTATCCGGTAAGTGTATAAATGTGACTCATATCCTGGTTGATAAATTAGATTGTAACGTCTCAAATGAAATGAGGCGTTACCTGATAAGAATGACACACAATATTTTCCGAAATGTCATCGATTTTATTACAAAATAATTTGTACAAAATGACATTTGTGAGTTCAATATTTAATGGGCTAGTCTCGTTGATTGGCTTTAAATCCAAGTCGATTTATCGGCAACCTAATCTAGTGTACCTCACCTGCAACAACTGATAGAAAAACGGGGGATGAGTTATGACAGTATAGAAAGAATGGCTTGACGCTGAATGTATTACTGCATTTATATTCCAACATGTCCTACAAATTATATAAGATATGATGCCTATGAATATCCACCAGCTCGTAACTTGGGCCGACTAACAAACCGGTCAATATGAATAAAAGAATATGTATTTGCATTAGTTATAATATTACGGATATTAAAAAAAGTCCTCTCACTGTTTTTGTTCTTGATGTTTTTTTATGTTAGCGTTCTGGTTCACAGTGGTGGGGTGCATGGTGGACATTATTATGCTTATATCAGGCCAACTTTATCTGATCAATGGTACGTGTCTTTTTCCCCTTCGTGCGTGCATGAGTATACACCTGTTATTTGTTATGCAGTTCTCTGCTTGTGGCCACCTGCATATATCTCTTCTGATTTCATCACTGATGTGCACTTTTTCCTGTTCGTGCGAAGCACATGTCGCTTAATGTGCAAGTTGAGATTATTTCTTACATTTGAAAGTAAAGATTTCATTTTTACTTTAAAAAATTACAATCTTCAGCCAAGTAAAAGAAGAGCTTGCATTCCTTGTTTTGGAACTGGTAGGATTTCCTACAGATGGAGGACCACGGCGTTTATTCTTTCTTCTATTTTTTGCGTTTTTGTTTTCTTAGTTTCTTTTCATTTGGACGTTTGAAATGAATTATAAAAGGTCCACTCCCTTGTGGCCGTCATCTTTCTGATATGTTTTACGCCATTTAAAAGAAAAAGAGTTACAGTGGAAGTCTTATAAGAGAATGCCATCACTTTAACAAGTAGTTGGTGTTCGAAGTAAATGTGTTTACATTGAAGGATTTGTTCAAAGTAATATGAAGTTGAGAATTTGGTGACAAACTTTATTGGTCACTGCCTAATGTATGGCTTGGACATTGTAATCCATTATTTCCCTCGTTCCTTTGCAAACACATGTCAATTGCTGTTGTAAGTTTCCCTTTCATGCACTGGATGTTTTTTCATTTTTCTTTCTTTGTTATTTTCTTGTTTACCTTTTTATGAGTCTCTTTTGTTAGGTTCAAATTTGATGATGAACGGGTAACAAAGGAAGACATGAAAAGGGCATTACAGGAGCAGTATGGTGGTGAGGAAGAGGTATGATTTTACCTAATTGGCTAAAGGTGTTTTCGTTCTGATATGCTTTGCTTTTTAATGTTGCCTTTTTGCTACTTCTCTCAACAGTTGCCACAGACAAATCCTGGTTTCAACAACGCTCCCATCAGGTTCACCAAATATTCAAATGCCTACATGCTTGTGTATATACGTGAAAGCGACAAGGAGAAGATAATATGTGATGTGGGTGAGAAGGACATTGCAGAGCATCTGCGGGTAAATTGTTTATTATTGGATATGTTTATTTTAACAACCTTTGTTTTTGAACTTGTGCATATTGCTAGTCTGTAAGCATTTGTTTTTGGTTGACTCATCTGAGCATCTGATTCTAGATAAGGTTGAAAAAAGAACAAGCAGAAAAAGAAGGCAAGAAAAGATACAAGGCTGAGGCCCATCTTTATACAATCATCAAGGTTTTGGTTTCTTCTCTGAAGACCTTATTGTGTAGCCACATTTTGGTTTCCTTATATTTCATGAATGTGAATGATTAAATCACTTATCTTGGTACATGTAGGTTGCTCGTGATGCTGATCTTGCAGAACAGATTGGGAAGGATATTTATTTTGATCTTGTGGATCATGAAAGGGTTCGTTGCTTCCGGATTCAGAAACAGATTCCCTTTAATCTTTTCAAGGTAGTGCATTACTCTATGCTTTTGATTTTGTTAAAAAAAAGGTTCCATTTGTAACACTCATCCTCAGTGAACAAGAAACTGAATTGCTCGTCACCAGGCCTGAGTTTAAGACCAATTGGGCCATTCTTGGGTGTTTTATTTTCAATACTTAGGGTTTGGCCTTAACGTCATATATTAGCAGTTTTAGAAATTCCTTAACTTGATTCATCATATCTCAGGAGGAGGTAGCGAAAGAATTTGGGGTACCTGTGCAGTTCCAAAGGTTTTGGATTTGGGCAAAGAGACAAAATCAAACTTATCGTCCGAATAGGCCATTGACTTCAGAGGAGGAAGAACTAACTGTAAGTATCTCCAATGTTATATTTTACCGGACAGTAGTACACCATTCCGTCAAATATTATATAAGTTCTAGAAATCTCTTAGGGCTGGCTTACTGTAATTAGGGTATATACAGGATGTTATTGAGGTGGGTTTGTGTCCCCTGTATTGTGGTCGATTAGAGATTCAATCTCACTTCTAAAAATGTGCAGTGTTGCTCACGGAGTTGAGAAATATGAATCTTTATGATAACAAATTGTCAATTGTTATATAGGTTGGGCAGTTGAGGGATATTTCGAATAAGACCCACAATGGGGATCTGAAGTTGTTCTTGGAAGTAGAGTTTGGTCTGGTAATTATCGTTACGAAACTTGCTGATTTTTTTGCTGATATACTAGCTTATTTTACAAAGCCCATCTGTTTTTTTATCATCAATTTTCTTGATGCTATGTGCCATACTTCAGGATCGGAGTCCTGTTCCTCCACCTAACAAAACGAAAGAAGATATTCTTCTTTTCTTCAAGCTTTATGATCCTAAAAACGAAGAACTTCGGTAAGCTGACAATGGCTTTCTTTTATTTTCATCAAAATAAACTCCCATTAGTTCTTTGCCTTTATTTTTATGTCATTTTGTGCTCCCAGGTATATTGGTAGGCTTTTTGTGAAGAATTACTGTAAGCCCACTGAAATTTTGACGAAACTAAATAAAATGGCTGGCTTCGACCCTGATGAAGACATTATTCTTTATGAGGTTTGCTCCAAATTAATTGTTAGTGTTAAAGTTATCCCACATCAACTTGTTATAAGATTAAACTCTTGTATATGATTACATGGGCAACCTCCCCTTGCAAGCCGGTTTTCAAGGTTGAGTTCTACCCATGTAATTGTTGCAATTATAAATTTAATAGTTAGGAATTTGAATTGCTCTTATTCAACGGCAGTGGGTCATTCTTATCTTATTTGATTATTCTTATCAATTTTTTGCTCAGGAAATTAAATACGAGCCTTTCGTCATGTGTGAGCGGCTTGATGACAGGGTTTCATTGAGAGTAAGCCAGGTAACTGAGTGAATTAAGTTTCTTGGTCTTCAATATTTTGTATATTTTGTGCTTATGTTGAGTTTCTTGGTCTGCAGATTGAAGATGGGGACATTATTTGCTTCCAGAAGGCCTCTTCCCATGAAAAAGAACAGCAATACCGATTTCCTATTGTCCCATCATTTTTGGAATATGTGCATAGTCGTCAGGTTATTTTTCATTTACTGCTTAAACATTTTTGCATGTGATTGGATGTCAAGTAGTTACGACTAGAAAATTTTCTTCACTATTGAAATTGCTAGAGGCACAGGATCTAGTGCTCCCTTTTTCTCGTTGGTCAATTCCGGGAAAAAGAAAATGACGATTAAATAAAAATGATTTATTGAATCCTGAGTTCACCAATTGTTGAGGGCCAGTGTTAAAACATGTGTTTCCCGCACTTCCCATTATCATTTCTTTAAAAGAAATTGGTTCTTCCAATGTTGACCCCAAATAGAACAATGTTCTCTAATATGCTTGACGTGCTGATTTTGAAGAATGAACTGTATGAGGATGTTTGGTTGCTAATTTGTCTGAAAATTGTTTTTGTTTGGATTATAAGTTGGCCAGTTTAATTATGATTATATTGTGTAAATGGGTAGCGTTTCCGGGTAAATGAGGAACTCTGGATTGTTCGCAATTGTCGGAACTCACTTGACTGCACTCGGGTCTTAGGAAATGACTGTTTTAAAAAAATTACTGTAATTTGAGCATGTTCTCTTGAATCGAGTAGTTCTGTACCTTCTGGTTTGTAGATGCTTTCAGAGTGTAAGATCCGGTTAGCGATATAGAAGTCTGAGCTAGTCCAACTAAGTCTTCTTGCGGGATAGAATGATTCTTCTTATATTTTATTCACTCATTTCTCTATGATTTGCATTAATTACAGATTGTTCATTTCCGACATCTTTCCCGACCTACCGAGGAAGACTTCTGCTTGGAGCTGTAAGTGCTTATGTTTAATACTCATTACTCTGGTTGAAGAAGGAGGACTCAGCTTCCTGCTTCCGGCTTTCCGCTTCTTTTCCTTTTTCCTGTTTTTCATGTCATCCTTATTTAATTTTCAGGTCAAAGTTACATACTTATGATGATGTTGTGGAAAGGATGGCCCAGCAGCTTGGCTTGGATGATCCATCAAAGATAAGACTCACTCCTCATGATTGCCACTCTCAGCAGCCTAAGCCCCACCCAGTCAAATATCGCGGTGCCCAACATTTGCAGGATATGCTAATTCATTATAATCAGGTATCTTTTGCATCAGTGACCACCGGTCGTCTTTTTCTTTAATTGTATTGTTTTTTTCACACAAGTTGCTGACAATCTTGGTTCTTGTATTTCAGAGTACTGATATCTTGTATTATGAAGTGCTGGATATTCCTCTTCCAGAATTCCAATGTCTAAAAACTCTGAAACTTGCTTTCTGTCACCCATCAAATGAGGTTATCTTTTAATCCTTCAGTTGCCATCTCTTCTCTAGTAGTCTGCCTTAGATTCTGCAACCTTTCAATCCTGGTGAGTCTGATCTATTTTATCTGCATTGTTTTCAGGTGACCATTCACAGTGTTAGCTTGCTTAGACAGAACACTGTTAGCGATTTGCTTAGTGAGCTTAAGACACGGGTGAGTTTCTTCTTTTCTTGTGATTGGTTACTCTTTGTGTGCATCATAAAAAACACAATTATATTTGCTTATGATGGTATACTGGTGAACTTTCAATTCTGTATTTTGAATCTGTTTCTGATGTGAATATCATCTGGCAAATATAATCTATTGATCATCTGATTCTCTCACAAACTTATATCTTCACTGGTTCATTTTCCACTTGCCATTAGCATACTGAAATTATTTTCATGTTCAATTTAGTTCAAGATCTGCAGCTCCTTGTTTGCTCTAGGTGAAGATAGTGTGTTTTCATTGTATGCTAGTTGCTGTCTTATTCTCTTTCAATAAAAGTTTCTGGATGAAGAATGGGGGTAGGCAATTGGATTAACAAAACTTGAAGGAAATAATTGAATCATACATGATAAGTTAATGTGTTTGTGCTTGATTTTAGTTGCAATAAACTATTTTTGCTATTGTTGCATAGAGTCAAAGAGAAATGTTCATGGCAACGCATTGCTCAGTTTTTAGTTACAATACCTCAATTTCGTTCTTGTTGCATAGACTCAAAGATAAGTATTTATGGTTTACCTTGAAATAGATTGAATTGTCCCATCCGGATGCAGAGCTCAGACTTCTACAAGTTCTCAATCACAAGATATACAAGGTATGATCAAATACCAGAAGGTTGTCTGATTTGGACCTTTTCTTTTTTCTTTTTAATTTTTGGCAAGATTTTAGGAAATGAAACTTCTGCTTTGGGCCTTCCAAAAAGGAAAAAAATTTGATATTTAATATTTTTTGTGCTTTGGTCCTCCTTGAAATGTTACTTGTTTAAGTGTTAAAAGGATGGATCTGCATGTAATTCATCTAAATTTAAGAGGGGTGCCATGAATATTCCAGTTGTTTTGAACGTGGCTTGCTGTGAAAAGTACAAAATCTTTTTGATCATTGCATACGAGTTGTGTTGTTTTTCTTTGCTACATGTTTGTGCAGATCTTTCCAAGGGATGAAAAGATTGAGAATATACATGACCAACATTGGATATTGCGTGCAGAAGAGGTAAGCCCTCTGTCTCTCTCTCTCTCTCTCCAGCTCTCAAAGCTCAAGAACTTGTTAGATACATGAGAGTTTTATCTGGTTAAGAAGTTATATCAATCTAGTAGAGTAGCAGGAAATCTTTGGGAGAATATTGTCTGTTTAAAATACCCTAATAAGATTAGTTCTTGTGTGTATTTTTTTATGCCCATTAGATGAATTGGAAATCATCCATCTCGGATGGATTCATTAGCCCTCCTTAGTAGAGAGAGATGGTCTATTGTTTATTCAAACGGTAAATGTCTAGTTTGTAATTGGGACTGTCAGCTTATCTTATAGGTACATAACTTGTTGAAGTTGTTAACAGCATTGGCATCGCAGCTCCTAGTGTCTATAATATTTGAACCTACTACAAGCAATGGATTTTGTTTCTTTGTATAGTTTCTGCCTCGAATAGGAATAAGTAGCATTGGAAAATTCACATTAACTACCCGATGTGATATCCTATTTATAGTCCCATACAGCCGACCCCAAATTCTTTTGGATTAAAGCTTGGTGGTGGCTGTTATTGTATTTTCTCTGCCACTTATTTCTATTAAACCCGTGGTGTACATACCTCTGATCTCATAACTCGTCTTTGGTGATAGTGAAAATGGATTCCTTTTTCATCTCGCAGATCCCTGAAGAGGAAAAGAACCTTGGTCCTACGGATCGCTTAATTCATGTCTACCATTTCAAAAAAGAGACGGGACAAAACCAATTGGTACAGAAGTTCTAAAAAATTCTGTTTCTAATTCTTATGCTAGTCAAGTTGATCAAGTTGTGGCTTTTATAGCATGATAGTAGGCTTCAATGCCGCGGAATAGAAGTTTAGATCCTATGCTCCCTTCTGCTGCTCTCCCTATCGCGCCCAGCCTTGCAATGAGGTGTGTTCCGGTGATCAGTACTAGTCCCCACCTCATTCTGGGAGAGGGACTGAAAGGGGTAGAGGGTTTTGATTTTAGACAAGTTTTTTTTTACACATGCTTCTTTCTACAGCAAATCCAAAACTTTGGAGAACCCTTCTTCTTGGTCTTACATGAAGGAGAAACTTTGGCTGAAATCAAAATACGGATTCAGAAGAAGTTGCAGGTTGCAGATGAGGAATTTTGTGAGGTAGGCCATAATTTTCATCTTGCGTCCTTTTCTTATTTTTGTTTGTCATTTGACTTCCACTTACTGAGGAAAACTTTTCATGGACGATTAGTGGAAATTTGCATTCGTGTCCATGAGCCGGCCAGAGTACCTGCAAGACTCGGACATAATTCAAAATTTCTTTCAGGTGTGCATCTTTGACATAGCTTTAACATATTTAATTTTTCTGGATTGTGTTGATTATGGAAGTGAACGGCAAGCATTTGATCTTGCCTACGTAGAAAGTTTCGATACTTTTCTGTATATTTTAGCAGTCGCGCAAAACAATTTTAGTGAACAAAAATTGATACTCCTCTTTTTGAGTATTCGTAATGGTTGTCGATTTTGTTGATCTCCCTTACCAAGATGTTTTGTACTTTGCTAATAATTGTGACTGGCTGATGAACCAAGCTTTCCGTTTTATTTATGTCATTTTTTTCTCCAATTTTAATTTGTCTTTTTGTTATATTTTCTTTCAGAGAAGAGATATTTATGGTGATTGGGAGCGCTACCTTGGGTTGGAGCATTTAGACACTGCTCCTAAAAAGGCTTATGCAGTTAATCAGGTATGTTTCTTCAAATCTCTGTGATTTAAAGTGGAGCACAAGATATTTTTCCTTTCAGCCTTTACAGTAAATAAAGTGGACCTTAAGTTCAAAGACGAACTCTCTTTTCTTTCTTTTTTTTTTTTTTGGGCAGTCTTATTAAATATATTTTGTCATTTTAAAGCTTTAACTGTGGATTACCTTCTTGCAGAACCGCCATGCATTTGAGAAGCCGTTTAAAATATACAATTAAAATGCGCAAGGTAAATACTGACCTTCGAGGCAACAAAGAGAAGATAAAGCATCACAGATTTTGTAGGGTATGATTTTCCGCTGAGAGGGAAGAGAGATGATCTTCCTTAGTGTACCATCTGTTTTTCATTCGTAAGCATTGACTCGTTGGTGGAGCTGTGCTGCTTTTTGTTGTACTCTTAAATAATACCATATGAGAGGGTCTTCTTAGCTTCTTGTTTTTACATACAATGAAAATATAATCTATATTTGGGTAGGAAAGAGTATATATGGTATTTACTTCTGTTTTTGCTTCCCATCCTCAGTTGTTTGGCTTGATGTTTGTAGGGGAGATGGGGAAGCTGCTGTATAGTGTTTGGTTTATAAAGAAATAATTCATAATATTATCTCACAGCCAAACACATCTTTATTGTAAATTTTTTCTAATTGATATAGGGATATATGGATGGTAGGATTTTCCTGAGATTGTTTTCTATTTTGTTGCTTCTATTTGGTTAAATTGCAGAAGCTATGGTGAGACTGCTTGCAGTAGGTACGCGTCTTGATTAATTACGTAAATTCTACAATTTATGTCTTAACAAAAGAAACTTTTGCTACAAAATATATATTTAAGAAATTTAGTTTGATTCAACTTATTTGTGCATCTCCCTTGTGCAGAAACTTGTTTAATATCTGGATGAAGGAAAACCTATCCGGAAGTCCTCTCAATAAAATTAGTTTTTTTTATTATTGTGACGACAAAACAAATTATTATTGATTTTGAGATAAATTATTATAAGTTGAGGATAAATTATTACTAATATTTTTTTATCTAAAAATAGTTATAATAAATTTTTTATCAGTAATTTATATTTAAATCATAGTAATTTTGTAAAAAATAAATCTATAGCTTCCTATAAAATAATTCTTGTATTGAGTTGGCTTCGTGGTAGTTATCTACTCTATTTCTTTTTTCTTTTTCTCTTTTTTTTTCCTTTTCTTTTTGAAAAGAGATCTACTCTATTTAATTGTTGTAAATATTGTGACCGGAAAAAAGAAAGTACTTTGTGTCATTTTTTAACGCTCAGATGGGGTAAAGTGACACCAAGAATCAAAACTAAAATCTGATGCTATGCAAATGCGAGCAAATGTGTTTAAAACAACTTTTGATAACGTAGTGTTTCGGCTCATTGCAACACTACATTTTGCATGAGGATTTTTATGTTCGAGACTTTGAAAATGTAGGCATTTTCGGACATAAAGTTGATCAAGGATGTTTTCATCTTGAAAATTCTATTTCTCATTCCAAAGATGCTTGCATTTGTTTTTATTTTTTATTAGAATATATAGTTTTCTTTCTTGTGAACCAGTTACGGATATTCGGAAAGGTCCCCTGAATTTCTCTAGTCAATTGTACAAAAAAATTTTGATTTTTTATAGTCATTTTAAAATAAAATATGAACTTGAGCAAAAGCGTCTGTAGCTCAGTGGATAGAGCGTCTGTTTCCTAAGCAGAAGGTCGTAGGTTCGACCCCTACCTGACGCGATTGAAAAGCTTTTGTTTCCCCCTTTTTTTGGCGCGGAAAAATAGATTCTTCTTCTTGACCCAATTTCAATTATTGGTTGATAAGTCATTCCTCTTTTTTGTAGAACAAAATTCCTTTTGGTTGAGTTGTGTCTATTCCACTATTTTCGGAACAAAAATCTCATTAAGGATCTCCCTTTCTATCAGAATGAACAAGAGTTTGATTTGGATTGATGCTTTTAAATAAAAAATAAAAAAAACTTTTTGAGTTTAAACCAAACAAGTGCCAAGCCTAGTTTTCATCATGCCCAAGCAGGTCTCTTTGGCAAGCAAGAAGCAACTTTCAGTTTTGCAATTTTGGAACACAAAATGATTGGTATCTGTGAGCTACCGAAACATTATACTTAAGTCAAATTGCTACATTGTTGAGAAACTTGGTATTATTGCATGACCAAGTAATTTGTAACTACCTAACCCCTAATAGTTAGGAAATTCTAATATTGGTATTTGCACACCTTACACGACCACATGTAGGTACCAGCTGTTAGCTCTTCATGAGTTAAAAGCAAAACCTTTTTTATGTACATTTTCATTAAAACTATATAACAAACTAAAAAAGTGTGGGATGTTAAAAAACAATAAAAAAATCTCTTCTTTCTCCCTCTTCATGGCTCAAAAGAGGTCGCCTTTCAATGCATAGGCAGCTCTCTGAATGGCCCTAGCAACCCTCCAGATCTCATGCTGAATCGACGCATGATCCGTTTTGTTCTCTCTTCTGGACTTAGATATCGCATCAACTACTCCGGGGAAGAATTCAAATTTGACGGCTTGGTCCCCTACATTAGGCCCATAAACCTGCATCCATTTGAAACGTCGGAAGGAAATACTTAAACTTTGTAGATTATCTTTATAGTAATGAAACTTACAGTAATTGCTTTCATATCATTTCCCCTTTCTTACGAAAAATATATGGAAAAAAAAAAAAAGAAGAAGAAGAAAACAATACTTAAAGACCCATAAAAGCAACCTCCACAAGTTCCTATAGCGTCTGCATTAGAAACTGAGGATCAAAGTTTGGATCCATAAACCAAAGGCGCTCAAAAAACTCTTTATGCCTACATTTCTGTTGATGATGCAAAATTTTATTACTGAGCAAAATTTACAAACCATATATAAAAATATTACAAATTTTTGTATCTCACACTACTCATTTTATCTCTCTATTTCTCTTCTCTTTCTATTTTCTTTTCTGTTGTGGTATATTTCATAAGCAAGCAACCAAGCCTTTTATAGGCTTAAAAAACGTGAATCATGCCTCACGTGAATCACATTTGTAGGTGTGAATTTAATTTCAATAATGCAACAATTCTCCCCCTTCACACCTAGCAAGGGGAACACATCCGTCATTGATCAATTATAAATGTCCATCCCAGCTATGTCCCTACATAGCTCGAGCTTCTCACGAGAAACGACTTTTGTTAACATATCGGCAGCATTATCTTTTGTATG
>MKEJ01054697.1:0-12679 GCA_001753735.1 Embelia ribes
TATAATAAAATAAAATAATATTTTCCTTAATCTTAACCAATATTTTAAAATTTTGCTAAAAATTAATTAATTTTTTAATTGAGAAATTTTGAATAATAAATTTTTCGCATTTCTGAATTTTCTTTTTTAATTCAGAAAAATAGAAAAACTGCATTAAGACATTTCTCTCACCAGATTTCTCAAATGAGAAATAAAAGGAGAGAAATGAAGTGTTGAGAAACGCTGATGTGAATGCTCTAAGAGCACAAAAGAGAGTAATTAAGAGGGGAAAACAGTATGGAACATTAATTGGATTAAGCAAAAACCAAAAATCTTAAGTGATAAAAGAATCAATGCACGTGATCTAATCATAGATATGTTTATAGTGTTTCTGTATATGATTATGATAAGTGCATTATTTTCCTGACAATCTAAATTTCTCCTTTTTAGGCCAAAAGTTTCAAAATTAAAATCACAAGTAGCAAAAATAAATGAAAACAACCACAAGATAGTCAATTGGGCTCTACACTTGGAAACCCATATTCAATTAATCATAAATGATAGCAAGAAGAAAAAGAAAAAAAAAAAACACTAAGCTAGAGGCTGGTACCGAGAGAAAAAGCTAAAATTCTATGGAAATACCCTTCAAAAAATGAAGATATTTAAGGATAATTTCTTTCTTTCTTTATATGCTACTTGATTGGTGCAGGTCATTATTACATTTCGATACTGCATTTAGTTGAAATATAGAACAGGCGTGTGTATTTGTTATGTTTGTTACTCTAGGTGTCCATGTGCTAGTGCCTTAATACGTTTTATTCAATTAGCATTTGGCTTTCTTCTGAACTTTTTCTGTTAGAATCCCGATAAGAGTCCCAATTGTTCTGTTCAATTTTTGAATGAAATTATCATCAGTGAGAGATATTCCCAGTTTTCAGGCCGAATTCCTCAAGGATCACACCCGTTTGAATTGGACATTAAGCAATCTTTGTTTCTCGGGAAGATTGCTAGTAGCAATTGGGCTACTTTGGCGTGCGGAATTACAATTGTACCCTGAAACATATTCGCTTCTTCTACAAGAATGCATACACAAGAAACAATACAGATGGGGGAAGATAATACATAAGCATATGGTAGTTTCTGGTTTTGTTTCAAATGAGTATTTGATCACCAAATTGTTAATAATGTATGCTAAAGCAGGGGATCTGCAAACCGCCAGCATTCTGTTTCGTGTGTTGCCAAAGACGAATTTAATTTCATGGAATGCAATAATTGCAGGAAATGTGCAAAATGGTGATCCGGAATTGGGTTTGACACTCTATCATGAGATGAGACTGGCTGGTTTGGCACCAGATCAATACACTTTTGCCTCGATCTTTAGAGCTTGTGCCACTTTGGCGACACTGGAGCAAGGGAAGCAAGCACATTGCACCTTCCTAAAGAGTCAAATCTGTGAAAATGTGGTAGTTAACAGTGCCCTCATGGATATGTACTTCAAATGCAGCAGCCCTTGCGAGGGCCGTCTGATTTTTGACAAATCTCTGGAAAGGAATGTGATAACGTGGACTGGTTTGATATCTGGATATGGTTACAACGGGATGGTCGAAGAGGTTCTGAGATCTTTTCATAGGATGATAAATGAAGGTTTTAGGCCAAACTATATTACTTTTCTTGCAGTTCTTTCTGCTTGTGGCCATGGGGGTTTGGTCGAGGAAGGTCGAAAATATTTCTCCTCGATGACTAGAGATTATGGTATTCAGCCAATAGGAAAACATTATGCGGCGATCGTCGATCTTTTGGGGCGTGCTGGGAGGTTAGAGGAAGCATATGAGTTTGTTCAAAATTCCCCTTGCAAAGAACATTCTGTGATATGGGGTGCTTTGCTAGGGGCTTGTCGTACTTATGGAAATATGAACATGCTTCAACTTGCGGCAAAGAAATATTTTGAGTTGGAACCAGAGAATGCTGGAAAATATGTTGTTTTATGCAATGCCTATGCTGCTTTTGGTTTGTGGGACAATGTTGCCGAGATGAGGGGGCAGATGAAGGAATATGGGATGAAGAAGGAACCTGGTTATAGCATGATTGAGGTTCAGAGGGTCCTCCACTTCTTCTTTATGGGAGATAATTGTCACGAGAGAGTTGAACAGATACGCAACTTAATTAAAGATATGGTTTGTGTTTGGAAGGATGCAGACCACATGCCTGATGATGCATTTTTTGAAGATACATAAGTTGGGATTTACTGATGTCCTGAATTGATTCTTGAGAATAGTGCATATGGTGCTAGCCACATCACTGAAGCAGTGCTAATTTTTCTGGGTAGGGGCGATTGTGTAGCTTGATTGTGTGGGATACGTTCATTTAACGAGGGATCCTAAGTTATTTATGCATGGCCTGTCAACTGTGTGTATGGTTGAGGTAGATCCTTACTGCAAGTCTACCATTTTTGTTCTACCAAAGGCCGTGATCTCAGTTAAATTATGAAAAGTACATCTTTTGTTGTGTAAAAATATTGTTGTCTAGTTCCATGAGAAAGAGGATATTGCTCCTGAAGGATTTAATAAAAGATATTGCAATTTTGATTAGGCTTTGTGTTGCTAGGGTTGCATGATATATGCTGATGCTCAATACATTATGCCTGCATAATCTTACAGTTTGGTTGGAACGATATGCAATTTATTTGGTTGTTAGTAATTACTAAATCCTTGTTTTTTACAATTCTATTGCAGGAAGGTAGCAATAATAAAATCAAACAAGGATGCAAGATATGGACTAGATTCCATTGTTACACACGATGGAGAGAAATTTTCTTGTTGGCCACTGGCAGATCTGTCCTCGTTTAGACAAAAATGTGGTGCTGATGCCTATGAAAAGGTACTCACAGGGACCGCATTTTGATGATTGTATACAATAATGCATGTATAGATGTGTGTTTAGTGGAATGTCTGAAAATATCAAATATGTAACCTTTATGTAATTCTACAATTTTTTTCTAGTGCTTTTGTTTGTAATTGATGACTTTTGGATTTTGACAGTTAGACGTGATTGGCATTGATGAGGCCCAATTCTTTGATGATCTGTATGATTTTTGTCGCAAGGCTGCTGACAGTGATGGAAAAACCGTTATAGTGGCTGGTCTTGATGGCGACTATTTGAGGTATTTCTTCTCTCTTTTCTTGCGTGTGCAAACTGCAAAATGCAGTGTTTGGTTTCTCACCAGTGGGGAATTGAATTTTTGAGTTGCCATTTGATTTTTTACAACTGAACCTTTTGTGAATGTTTGTTAATGGTAAAGTTTAATTTTATTGGCAGGAGGAAATTTGGTTCAATTCTTGATATTGTTCCCCTTGCTGATTCCATAACTAAGTTGAATGCTCGGTGCGAGCTATGCGGAAAGCGGGCTTTCTTTACCTTGAGGAAGACACAGGAGAGGCAAACAGAACTCATTGGTGGAGCTGATATGTATATGCCTGTATGCCGTAAGCACTATGTCGGTGGACAGGTCATCAAAGATGCAACTCGAATCGTTTATGAGTATCAGAAGGTTCAATCTGCCTAATGCCAACCTCTTTGATAGTTATAATCCTGTTGTTCCTCTGTTGCTCTTTGATTTTGTCTTCTACATTTTAATGATCAATCTCTGGCTCGTTTCGTATAGGTTTTCATGTCCTCAGGATGTGTATATATTTGTTCCTCAGAAGATATGAATTTTATCAGTGCTCCTATGGATTAGGAAATGATTAATTTGGAATATTTAGATTTCCGAAAGCAATTGTTGATGTCAAATTCATCCTTGCAAGGGTGGTATGTAAGACAATTCCTAAAGCTTTTGTTTTGTGGAAATGGTGGATAGCAAACTATTCATATTCTGAAGGTATATCACTTGTTAATATATTGATGATCGATCTGCTGATGTTTTTAAAGGAATTAGTTCAAAAGGGAACTGGTTTATGGAAAGCATGTTAGCGAAAACCCATGCATGCTAGAGAGTTAAATGCACCACGAATATCAGTTTTATTCATATATCATTCATTTCTCTTTTGAAGAAAGAAAAAGCACTAGACGAAACAGTCGTCATAGGCTTGTCGGAAATGGTTTAGATGTATTTGTGCTCATGCTTCTTAGCTTGTCGGAAATGGTATAGCCCAAAGTCTATACAAAATCCGGAGGTACAACCTGATGAATTACTATGCCGTTTGAAATTTTTGCTGTGGGATTTCTCTTCAAGAAACTTTTTTGGCTGGGATCCAACTCTTCCTTGTTGAATTAGAGGCTCATTATATATGGATGACCCAGAAACACGAGGAGTTGTTTTTGACCAAAAAAGTCAGAAAATTTGTGAAGAAATAGTTGTAATTTGTAAACTGTAAATGGTCTCAAATTTATGATTACATTTGGAAAATTCTCAATATCTGTTCTGGTAGCCGGACCACTAGCCCGGTAGACATAACCATTATTTCTCTCTAGACCAATCCCCGCTTTTGCCTCCTACTTTATGTTTGAGCCTTACATCCGTAATACATATATCTTTAGAAGCAGCCTTGCACGTGTCGTACACCGTGAGCCCTGCAACTGCCACAGCAGTCATCGCCTCCATTTCTATACCCTGTAGAAGCAGCTTCCCCTTCTATTTGAACACTAGAATCAACGGGATTTAGTGCCAGATCAATGCGTACATGAATTAGGCAGATGTTACGGTGTAATGGGATAGAATTGCTCATTTGTTTTGCGCCGCTTATTACAGCAAGTTTAGCAACAATGAGGACATCTCCCTTAGCCATTTGGTTTGCTGAAACCAAACCGAACAATTCTGGAAGTAGGCAATGGTATAC
Source organism: Embelia ribes (assembly GCA_001753735.1). Taxonomy (NCBI): domain Eukaryota; kingdom Viridiplantae; phylum Streptophyta; class Magnoliopsida; order Ericales; family Primulaceae; genus Embelia; species Embelia ribes. The sequence continues at coordinate 4,815 of MKEJ01054697.1, forward strand.
CGGCAAGTCGAGGAATGATCATGATTGGGATGGCGCTCAAACTCTACTAAAAAAAAGAAAGAAAGAAAAGATGAACAATTAAACAAAGTGGGTTTAGAATATGAATTCAATCAACAACCTACTGGAGTGCAATGTATCATTTCAGAATATGCATACCAGAATTGCTGCACAAAATCTACATAGGGTTCGTTTGGTTCTAACGTTTAAGCGAACAAGCTGGCTTTTTTCTCTAAGAAATAAGTTGTATGCGTCTAGTTTAAAATTTCCAGTGTATTGAGGCCAAAATAATAAATAAGATTAGCTTAAAAGCTGAGCAGTCAAAAGTTGTCCAATTTTTAAGCAAATAAAACTTATAAACTCTAGTTTATCAGATGCAACCAAACAAACCCATAGGCACTAATCACTTTCATGTTATTTGATTATAATCCGAAGCCTTCATGCTTACATAAAAATGGGGGCTTTACCGAAGTTTTATGTGAATGACATTGAGAAGGTGAGGGTTTTGTCGTTGTGGTGTGTTTTATGTAACTATATTATTTATAATAATTATGCCATACATAATGAATTAATGACAATACTCATTACTAAAATAGCATCTATCTTGTATAGTTCTAGATAAACCAATGTTGCATATACCTTGTTCTCTATATCTTGAGCAACAAGATATACCAATGTTGCAAATACCATCTTGTAAAAGGAATATACCTTGAATGTATATTGCCTAACATTTATATTGACTGATCGGAAAGATATTATACAGTTCGCTCTGCAACGCCGCATTGATCTTTGCAACATGTTGAACACATTTCGCCCTTAGAGATATAAATAAAAGAGTAGATCCTGCCTAATTTTTTTATTTTTTAAAAATATCTTTTAATCTCCCTAAGGCCCAGTTTGGCATTCCTTTACTTGCTACTATTTTTTATTTTTTTCTTGAAAATTATAGTCTCAAGTGCTTGGTAAAAAACAAAACATATGCTTGTTAAAATATGTTTCGGCTTTTTATAAGGATGCTTTTAGAATTATCCTTTCAGATACTTTTTAAAATTGCTTTCACTTTTCTACTAATAATTACGAAGATAACTTTAATTATATTTATTATATTTCCAATATATATATAATTTTGTCTTTTTCCAACTAATTTAACAAATTTCACACTACTTATCAAATTATCTTTTGGAATTTAAAATCTAACACTGTATTAAACCCACTTTTAAAATAAAATTTGGAAAACGGATTTAAAAAATTGGCAACATTACCTAACTAGACCTAAATGAATAAAAAAAAAACCCTCCAATTTTGGTGTGATAGAGTAGACTAAGGGCTAGCTAGCATTTGATAATCCAGTTCTTAAAATTACTTTTCAAATATGATTCTAAAAGTGAATATAATTCTAATAAATAAATTTTAAAAGTAGTTTCAATAAGTAGTATAATATTTTTTAAAATATTAGTTTTTATTGTAAAAAATAAAAATAAGTATAAATAGGAAACATAATAAATATGATTGAGATTGTTTTGATAAATAATAATACAAAAAGGAAAAAATAGCTTTCAAATTACCTCAAGGCTTTTTTAAAATCACCCATAAAAAAAGGGACGAAATTAATTAAAGTATGTACTTTTGGCACTTTTGGCTTTATTTGGGAATGTTAATGTTTTTCAAAATGCACACATGAAATCTGTATTTAAAAATTGATTCTAAAACGTGTGTAATTCTAATGTTTAGTAAATAATCTTTAAAAATTATTTTAATAAGTAGTATAATATTTGATAAATAATTATTTTTTATTAAAAAAAAGTTTGTATAGAAAATCAATTAACCATAATTAATATTATTTTAACAATTAATAATATTAAAAGCATAAGCACATTTTGAAATCATTCTTAAAGTTGCTTCTAAAAATACGCTATTAAAAATAACTAATTTAATCATTACCAAACATTTAAGCATATAATTTTCAGAAAGTAAGAAAAGAAAAAAAAAAAAAGAACAAGCAGGAGAAAATAGTCGTATTTTAGAATTTATCAAATATTTATTTTATTAGAAAAAAATAAAAACAGAAGTATGAAAAGGTCAATCCAAGTTGTCCCTAAAGTAACGGTAAACATGAAGAGAAAGAAGACCGGTCAACTCACGGGACGCTGACTAGACCGGGGTGGATAGGGCCAATCCGGCGACTCTCTCTCTCTCTCCCTCTCTCTCCTCATTTCATTCTGCCAACATAGTCAAAAGGGTAAAGTTCGACGAAAACGGCTCTTTTTTCTGTTTGCTCCTGGAGCTCCTACTCATGATTTGGGCCAATTAGGGTTCGACTATTTGTCCATTATCATCGATTCAATAATTCCTCTGATTAAACCCTAGATCTTGGTTAAATTTGTTTGCTTCACTTGTGCTGCTCTGATTTCGTCGTTGTTTGCTTATGTTTTGTTTTCTAGTTTCATAGCTTTGATATATATATTTGGTTGTTTTCTTAGTCTAATCTGTTGATGTGTGTTTATGAATTTGAGTAATAGACATTAATGAAAAAAATTGGGTATTTTTCATTGTTCATATATTGAAAATGTGTGGGTATTCCCAGCAGTATATCTATTCTCATGCCCTAAATTCTTATTTGTTTACCCCAAAATCTAAAATAGAGATTGAAATATGAGAAATTCTTGGGAATGGAAATTGATTCCCTGGTTCAAGGCAATCACTATATCAAAGCCTCTAATTTTTAGTTGATTAAATTATTAATAGTATTAGATCCACTGGGTAAGCTTCCCTTCAAATTTAACTCCAAAAATTTAGTATATATATCCCCGTAGAGTCATAGGTGGGAGTGGCCTAAACCTGTGTATGAGATATTTATTATCTGTGTCTGCATAATCGGGTATGCATGTCCATCTGCTAGCCTCTGAGGCTCTGAGCACGTTGCTTGTTGCAACCTTTTTTTTTTTGCTTCCTTTTGTTAGGTCAAACTTTTTTTCTTGTGGGTTGAAGGGAGAAGGGTTTTTGGAAGTTGATGATGGAAGTGTTATTCTCATATATGAATGTATGCCTTGACAGTCGAAAACTTAGTTTCCTTCAAAAACTGCTTGGGTTTTAGAGAAACAAATCGACAATAGTAGTATGATGGTAACAATCTGGGATTTTCTTAAGCTTATTACATTATGTAGGAATTTCATTCACCTCTCATTTTGTTGCTCATTGTAATTTGTGCTAAGTAAGATGGTAACGATCTGGGATTTTCTTAAGCTTTTTACCCTCTGTAGGAATTTCATTCACCTTTCATTTTGTTGCTCATTGTAAGTTGTGCTAAGTACCTCCTTTATTTCCTGAGGAAGTATGTACAGTAAATGGTCTCGATGCTTTGCCGCTTGTTAGAGTTTCAAATAATTATGTGATCTTGTTTATTTTTCTGTCAGTTATAATCTGCATTTTGGTCAATGGGAACATCTTCTGGGTCTCACTTTCATCATCAGCAGTCACCGAAAATGCTGCCTCCGCGTCAACAGCCACGATCTGGAGGTTTACTGACATCCCTATCTCTAGTTTCCCCAGATGCTTGTGGGTCACCTAATCTTCAAGAGCGTGGCTCAAACTCCGATCAAGTCCATGAGTCCCCCTCAGAAAGTGCTAGCTCACATGAAACTTGGCCTACTGCTGATGCGTTGATGGCCAAAAAACTGGAGAAGGAGAAGGAAGGGGAGAATGGATTTGCCGAACATTCTGTGGTCCGCCACATTTCCAGCTCAGATAAGATAAGTCTCAGAGATGTGGCCAGAGAGAGAGTCGATACAATATCTGAACGCATGCAGCATCTTCCGGATGAGTTTCTCGAGAGGCTCAAGAATGAACTTCGGGTTATTCTTGAAGGATCAGGCGGCTCTATGCATAGAGATGAGTTTCTGTTTTTGCAGAAGCTTGTCCATAGTCGGAGTGATTTGACTGATAAAACATTGGTCCGGGCTCACAGGGTCCAGCTAGAAATCCTTGTCGCAATCAAGAGTGGGATTCAGGCATTCCTTCACCCCAGTGTGAGTCTCTCTCAAGCTTCTCTCTCTGAGGTTTTCCTGTACAAGAGATGCAGAAATATAGCCTGTCGGAGTCCACTTCCAGCTGAGGACTGTAACTGCGAGCCATGTTCCTTGAGAAGTGGTTTCTGCAACCTCTGCATGTGTGTGATTTGCAACAAGTTTGATTTTGAGGTGAACACGTGTAGGTGGATTGGCTGTGACCTGTGTTCACATTGGACTCACACGGACTGTGCTATACGTAATGGACTGATTGGTATGGGGCCTGGTGTTAAGAATGCTTCATCTCCTTTAGATATGCTTTTCAGGTGTAGAGCTTGCAATCGGACATCTGAGTTATTGGGTTGGGTCAAAGATGTATTCCAACATTGTGCACCAAGTTGGGATAGAGAAGCACTGATAAGAGAACTTGATTTCGTGAGTAGAATTTTCCGTGGGAGCGAGGATCCCCGAGGTAGGAAATTGTTCTGGAAGTGTGAGGAACTCATTGATAAACTGAAGGGAGGGATGGCTGAGCCAATGGCTAGTAAAGTGATTTTGATGTTCTTCCAAGGCATGTGTCGTGAATTTCTCTCTGTCTCCTTGTCTCTGGTGGCTTGTTCATCTCTTTGGTAGCTTGATAAATTGCCAAACATAGAAAACTTAGTCTTTTTTTTAGTTAAAATTCATGAACTGGTGATATTACCGGTTGACATGAACCACACATATCCATTTTATTTCTCGTGGTGTTATGGCAGTGATTCTCAATAGGCTGGATACACCTTGATCTTTGGCTTTCTTCCTTCAATATTGTTAATAGAAGCATGCATTAGTTAATTTTGCATGAGCCTACCACTTGCATGATCTTTTTGTAGGGATGAATTGCAAAGTAGGTTCAAAGTTCCTTGTGGACTGACGAATATCAAACTCGTGCCATGTGTTAGTTAATTAAGACTGGTTGAATTCTTTACATGCCTACAAATATACTCATGATTGAGTCACGATATCTGTTCTGTCCATTGATCTGTGAGGAAACCAGTACAACTCAACTCCATGGCAGAAAGGCTTTTTTAGCATTTTACTTTCCCTCCGTTTATGGTTTTATCAGCTTCTTGTATATTGTGGAGAAGAAAGTAGCCTTTTGTCTGAGTTTGGACAATTGTTAGAAGTTAATATCTTCACTTGGGCTTGTAGCTCTGCTTTAAGGCTCTACAAATGTTAGCGCTCATTATGTAGTTGTCCTTGTAAATGTATCTGCTTTCCATTGGCTGGTCTGGATTTTTTAATAGCAAACTTATATTCCAAGTTTGAAGAACAAAGTTATTCTGTTTTCCCAACACTTGGTCAAATGATTTTATTGACTGCAATTATGGTAAGCTATTTCTAATCTTCTTGCAAATTACTGTATGATTCCTTTTGATATTTGTTATTCTTCTTGCCACAACAGAGATTGATGTGGATCCTTCAAAGAATTCAGATAGCAATGAAGGTGGTAGACTAATAGCCCCACAAGAAGCTTTCAACAGGATTGCTGATGTGGTACAAGAAGCCATCAGGAAAATGGAAATGGTGGCAGAAGAGAAGATGGTTATGGTGAAAAAAGCCCGCCTCTCTGTCGAGGCTTGTGACCAAGAGCTGCAGGACAAGGCCCGTGAAGTGGCGGCTCTAAAGATGGAGAGGCAGCGTAAGAAGCAACAGATTGACGAGCTTGATAGCATGGTGAGGCTGAAACAAGCTGAAGCTGAAATGTTTGATCTCAAGGCGAATGAGGCTAGGCGAGAAGCTGATAGAATAAAGAGGATAGCACTCGCCAAATCGGAGAAATCGGAGGAAGATTATGCCAGCAGATACCTTAAACAGCGCCTTAATGAAGCTGAAGCTGAGAAGCAGTACCTTTTTGAGAAGCTTAAACTTCAGGAGAGTTCCCGGGCTTCACAAAGCAGTGGAGGGGGTGACGCATCACAGATGATGATGTATAGCAAGATGCAGGGCATACTCAAAAACATATATAACGTGCCTTCAAAAGCTGAGGGCCAGTCAAATGATCTTCACTCCCGCGGATCTATTCCTTGAGCAAGTTTGCGATAAAGACTTTTTGGCTTATATATATGTTTCCTGCATGGTGTATTAACTGTTTCTGCAGTGTGAATTACATGCAGTCTTTGTTTTTCCAACATCATTGACCTAGAGAAGAGACGCATTGTACACACAATAGGTGTTTTTCTTATCCTTGTATGTTTGTAGTTTTTTCAACATCCGTTTCGGATTCGAATAGTCAGTGCAGTATTCTAACGAGCTGTCTGTACCATGCATTACGTTTCTTGTTTGTAAAGTGTTGTAGACTTGTTTCTGAATTGAGCTACTGATTTGGTTGGCTTTTGGTTGCTTTATAACAAACAAATGGGATGAGGAATGAAGATGTTATACCCCACTTAGGAATTAAGACGGTTTGTTTACTTCAAAGCTGCAACCAAACAATCCTATATAATACCAAGTGATGTCTTTGGAATACTGGACGAATGGTGATTACATATTCTCTAACACTAATTATTTAGTAATCAGCTAAATATTTGTCTTAATTACTGTTTACTTTCATTTCTACAGAATTTTTTGGTGTCTATAACCACCCAATCTTGTAGGTGAGCTTGTAGCTCGGTAAAGTTAAGGACCTGTGAAGATTGTTGTGGAAGTTGGTGTAGCTCGGACTGGAAGATATGACACTCACATTGGAGCTGGATCTTGACGCGGATCTTGGTTTTTAATGTGTTGCATGTACATTTATTTTGGGTTTGGGAACTAGTAATTTGAGTTGAGTCGAATTTGAGTATGATTAATAATACTCTGATTGATTCGACTCTCAACTCGCCGTGATAATTCTGTCAAAGTCTGCTACCTTCATTAATTTCGGGTGGTAAATTAAGTAATTAATTGTCAAAACTCCTAGGATGATGCGTCTAAGGAAAGTTGATGCTTAAAAGCTCCGTGACCTACTTGCCTATTACTTCTACCATATTGTTATTGAAATTAAAGACATGAAAAAACTATACTTAGTCTAGTCTTATTGTCGGCATATGTAATTCGAGATATGACTACTACTCACCAATCACGAGAAAATTTTTGACTTGCTAAATTGTCCTGTCGTTTTATGGACAACAAAAGATCAATTTTTCAGCCCAAAAAAAGTAGCAGCTGGGGTTGGCGTGTGTGTGTGTGTTGGGGGGTGGAGTCTTCAAGCAACCTGTAACTTTGTGGCAAAAAATTTAATTGCCAACAAGGCTCCATCAGTATTTAGTAACTACACTCACAGGATTCCGGGGCTCAAGAGCCATTGGTTAAAATAAATATTTAAGCAGTTCTGTTATATAATTTGGCTGCTTATTATTTTTTGATCTAACAGTTCGAGATACTACTATACAATAATTACAAAGCAACTCTGCTTTTGTAACGTCCGGATTCGCTCAGTTGATAATTTCACTCTTGAGCTATGCTAATACTTCCTTCGTTTTATTTTAATTGATCCGTTTCAATTTTTACACAATTTAAGAAAATACAATTAATGCTGACGAAATCGAATAAAATATTAGTTTCTTTACCATTCTATCCTTAATTAATACTACTACTAGTAGTACATTTTTTCAAATAGTGATTTTGCATTCTAATTAAAGTAGAGCATGTGAAAAGTTTTTTTTGTATTTGACATATGTGAGTTTAAAATAATATGTGAAATAGTATTTTTATAATATAGAATTGTACTGCATATTGTGTAGTTAGTAGAAAAATTCTTGGCCTATTTAGTCTATGCACGGATTTAGATAAATTTTACTATCCCATTTTCTATGTAAATTAGAAAAAAGAAATTCAATTAAT
>MKEJ01054713.1:0-22213 GCA_001753735.1 Embelia ribes
CCTGGTACAATATATAAAATAAAAGTGAAAATTTGGACCAAATCAAATCTATTTCCACTCTTATTTTCTCTTTCTTTTTTTTCTTTTCTGTTCTCTTTCTACGCATTATTTATTCGCTTGTTTATTTATGTTTTCTTTTCTCTTTCCATCCTTTTTATACACAAACAATCGCGTTAGAATTTTATAGTATTTATTTTTAATGATTTGGCTCCACACTTGTATCAGTCATAGTGAAATGTTCCATTCATAATAATTTATAACAAGAATGATTCTCGATTATAATCCATGTGTGCTTTTTTTAGGATAATTAGTTTTCTAAAATAATTTATGTTGGTAATAATGCTCTTTTATGACCATGATAGAAATTTTAAAGATTAGAAAAATGTTAAAGAATTTTTACGTGATCTCTGTAGCGTGAGGTTAACATAAAAGTTTTATTAACCATATAGAAGTGAATGTTTGACAAAAAAGAAGAAAGATAAAAATAAATTAATGTTATAAAGATTTGCATATTGAGATGAATATACAAATAGACTAAAAAAGATAAGGTCATAAATGAAGATCAGGTCATAAATGAAGAGATCCACCGACAATATTAGGAGCGACTAAAATCAAATAGTCATCTAAAATATTCAGGTGCACAACTGTGAGTGTAATAGCTAAAGATAGCGAAAATATTAATTTGAAAGTAAAAAACAAAGACAGGAAAATATCTCTAAAAATTTAAATGCAAGTATGGAAAAACACGTATTTAAGAATAGATCGACGCCAACATACCTATGAGTGTGATAGTTAGAGATAAAGAAAATATTAACATGAAAATAGAAAGGAAAAATAGGAACGTATCTCTGAAAATTTAAATACAACTAATGAATGTGTGTGTGCGAGCAAATAGATCTACAAAATGCCATAGAAGAAAACGAGTAGCGTAACAAAGTTGACGTCAATGATTCAATATCGTACATTATTTTGATTTTATTTAGTCGAACCTAAATAATTAGGGTAAAAAGCTTTAGTTGTTGTTGTATCATGAAAGAACCAAATTTATTTTTTTTGTTGTTGTACTATGAAAGCACGAAAGTTATCACCTTTAGAAAAATATGACGCTAATCTATCACCTTTTCAAATTACGGTGGACTACTAGTGCTTCAAACAAATCGAGGAGGATCAAAAAGAATTTAATTCCAAAGTACGGGGATCAGTAGTACAAATTCACCACAATAGTTAGTTGCAACCCATAAAAGTCAGTGACAGGTCGCTGTAAATGCAATTGACACGTCATCTACTCCTTCCTCTTTACAGACACTCTGTTTCTGCGCAAAGCCCTTACTTTTTCTCCTCTTTGGAAAAAAAAGACGATTATAATCCCAAATTTCGCAAAAAAAAAGACAATAATTCACCAATTTTATCAAAAAAGTAAAATAGGATTAAGCAAAAGTATCATCTTGTCTATTTTTCTGTTTTGGTACATAAATTGTTTGTATACAATGTATGACAATGGTGTCTCAATCTCAGTGAACTCAAACAATGCAATTGAGGCTCTAAATTGGCTATACAGGCCCAAAATTGAGAACCCGGATCGTATTATTGCGATAAATTTTAGTTCTCTGTTCAATTGCCACTGTTTTTGTTGGTTTATTCAATTAAAAGGCTATGCCCACCATGTGTTTGTGGAAATTCATATGAGAAAACGTAGTGGTGGTTCTTTTTGCCGTTGATTTCGGTTCATATTCCATTGATTTTTATATGAATTTCAAGTGGGTTCAATCCGACATTTTGGAGTTTCGGCTGTCTCGGTGCATTGGGTGATCAATTGGGAAGAATTGTATTTTATTTTATTTTTTCCCGATGCAGGATTTTGTATGAGAGTTGGCAAAATTTGAGGTATTGGTTGATATTGTTGCTGTTTTACTCTAAATCTGTTTTTAAACGTTTTTTGAGTGGTATGTATTAATCTCAGGGACAGAGTAAATGGTTGCAGGGGACTTAAAAATAAACCATTAAATTTCTTCCATTTTAGTGTTAATTTTTTTTAGTCGTTTTAGCCCCATTATTTAAAAGAATAAATAAACAATCTGTAGTGTTTCAGCCCCATTTACAATTCCTGGCTCCGTTCCTGGGTTTGTATCAACGTTGTTTCTCTTTTTGACTTCTGATGCTATTTAATAATTTAGATTACTAAATTCCATAGCTTTTTGATTAATCTAAGCATTGTGGAAATGTTCCCGTGCTGTTTCCAGTTTCTGGAATGAGATGGATGCATTGCTTTATGGGTTTTATTTGGCTCATAACGGATCTTTTGGGATTAGTAGTTAAATACTCGTAAGTTGCTACTGTTGGGGCTTCGTCTATCAAAGAAACGGATTGAATCTTGGTAGTGGGATATAGTCTCACACACAGACATGTTTGTTTGCTTCCCTCTCTCTGTGTATATATAAATATATACATATATATATTATTTATTTATTTATATATATATATATGTAAACATTCTCTTTCAATGTGGCCCTTTATACCGATATAGGGAGCTAGAATATATTCATGTGTTCTTATCATGGGGAGTGTAGATCTGAGGAAGGTCCTGATAATTCAACCACTTTTCACAATAACTCAGTGACTTATAAATGATGACAAATTTGTTTATATTCCTGTTTGTTGCCTTCTAGATGTCTTGTCCTGAGTAAAATATGCCTTGTCAAGAGTTGCTAAATTATCGGTAAATTGTTCTTTTCCAATTAATCTTTTTCAAGGAAATGCTCATCATAAATCACTCAAAGCACTGCTTAACTTCTTTGAAAACATGATTATTCAATAAAATTGTGATGTTGTTGCTTCATTATTGTTAATTTTTTATCGGTTAATAATCACCGTTAACACATTCCAAATTCAAAGTATGATGCTTTGGCATCATTGTTGTTACATCTGTAATTGATTACCTACTCCATGACCGAGTCAATCTATGCTGCTCATCAGTTTGGTAAAATTCTATTCAAATGTATTAAATTAGTTTTCAGTAAGATCTCCAATGACTGTACATGCTTTTCCTACAACCGAGGGAGGTCTATGCTCCTACTGAGTTTGATATCAAGCTTTAAATTCAGTTCGGCTTTTCTTTTAATGCATCCATTGGCTTTTTGTTATCTTTAGCCACTGCTCTCATACCACGATTAGTCATAGTTAAGCTAAGAGGTTTGGTTTAATCATAACAATATTGCTATTCCCACTGGTTATTATTTCACGTCCTTAATCCGTATTCTCCAAAGCAATTTTTAATATTGATTTCCTCTTGTTGGGTCTGTTTGATATGCTACCTTTTGACCACGTTCAAAGAAAATCCAAAGCACTGAAGATAAGCCAACTTGTTTTCTTGTTCTAATGCAGTGCATGCATGTGACTTCTTATTTCACTTTTTTCCATCTGCAGATAACAAATTGCAAATTGTGAAAACTGCATCTTTTTGTGCGGTACTGAAACTTGGTTGAATAAGCTCTACTGCACTGAAGTTGCCTAAATTTTGAGTAATCATGGTCGATATTGGTAATCAGTCACCTCAGGAGAAAATATGGAGCTTGCCACTCTTTGTATTCTTCAAAGATGCTAGGTACGGTTTAAATCAATTGCTAGTTTGTTAAAAAGTTTGCTATCAAAGTTTCCTTTAGTTACTAGATTAACATTATTAGCATTTATTTTTGAAATTTTTCAGTTCAGCTTTTATTCTTGTTATGTATATATATCCTGTATTGCTTGGCTACTTACTGATTCTGTGGAGAAGAAATAAACTTGTAGCCTCACTAATATTCATCCCTTTTTTTAATTTAAGGTTTCTTTACTCTTTATGGTTTACCGCATTTTTGTAATATTTAGACAATTTATGTCTATTATCTGACCACTATCTAGTTATTCAAATTTATTCAACCCTTTTCACTCTGTTTCCACATTTTGAATCTTGTTTTTTAAATAATTAGGTTTGTTTTCAAGTTGGATGGACTTAGTTTGGAGATACTGAGGATTGCCATTCCAGCAGCCCTTGCTTTAGCTGCTGATCCCATTGCTTCTCTGATCGATACAGCATTTATTGGTCGCTTAGGTATGATTTTGTATTTTCATAACTCTAAGGGAGCTTAACTACTACATTTACCTAATTTTGGTGAGATGAGTGCGCGCCTTGGGGTAATGTGTGCTGTGAGTTTGAGTTTTGTTCATGAGGAATTGCAATATTTATGCTTTTAGTTAAGCTTCCATTCTTTAGACTATCAAATATCTCTATTTTATTTTCTATACTTTACCAACGTCATCTCTAGATTTCTACTTCCATTTTCTCCATGATCAAAAACTTGCCTCGTCCTAAGATTTTAACAGTTGAATCCCCCATAGCTGATGAGGTTTGTTTCAAATCCTTTTATTTTGGGGAAAGAATTTGCACAAATATATAAAAGTGATGCTTCCTCTATACTCTATACTATGGTGACACATGTACTTTTGTACGGTTAGATCATTTTGACTTTAAATATGATTTAAGGGTCAACAAAAAAAGAGATAGTAAAAACAATGAAAGGATTGGAAACAAAAGGTAATTATATATAAACAAGAGAAGCAACATTAAAAATATGACAATATATAGGAAAGAATTATAAACAAAAGGAAATTACATATAAGCAGTAACAAGTAAAATAAAAATTAAAATATAAATAGATCCAAATCAAGAGAATTCTTAGAAATACTTAATAAAAATCAGAAATTTTGATTTTCTCATTTAATAATCTCCATCCCACAAAATTACAAACTTGCAAAATGGAATCTATTAATATATAAAAGTTATGCTTCCTTTATACTATGGTGACACGTGTACTTTTGTACGGTTAGATATCTGTGACTTGAAATATGATCTCAGGGTTGACAAAAAAAGAGACAACAAAAACAATAAAAAGATTGGAAACAAAAGGAAATTATATATAAACCAGAAAAGCAACATTAAAAATATATAGTATGCGACAATAAATAGGAAAGAATTATAAACAAAAGGAAATTACATATAAGCAATAAAAAGTAAATAAAAATTGAATTTTAAATAGATCTAAATCAAGAGAACTCTTAAAATACCTAATAAAAATCAGAAAATTTGACTTTCTTATTTAGAAATCTCCATCCTACGAAATTACAAACTTGCAAAAAAGAATAATAAAATGAAAAAAAAAAAATCAAAGGAGCTTTGTAATGTCCATGTACACAATATAATTCATTAACTTAGATTAGTATTTCTTTGTATATGAATATTTTAATATTTGATACAATATTGATAAATTTATAACTAACCTCTTATTTCTTTTATTATATATACTAATTAGAATATTTTAGATTTGGATCGTTTATTATTATTCCAATATTGAAGTAACATTAAGACACATTGTTTTTTTACTGTTGGATATAATGGAAAATAAAATTGATGAAAGTGCTAGTAGAAAAAAAAGGATATATTAGAAGTTATTACCCTAAGATATTTGACTACTACAATGCAATACTAAATTATATTTCAGTACTCTCCAAAAATTCTAAATTTTTAAAATATCTTATTGCTCTACTAATAATATGTTTTTATAATATCAGGAATATATTTATATGAGTAGCTTTGTAATTTCTATGCACACAATAGTCAAATCAAGTTATTGAAGATCTTGAAGATAAAGTAATTTTAAGGATATAATAGAATATAAAATTGATGAAAGTGTTGATAGAAAAAAAAGAATATATTACAAGTTATTACCCTAAGATATTTGACTACTACAATGCAATACCAAGTTCCATAAATTATATTTCAGTACTCTCCAAAAATTCTAAGTTTAAAATATCTTATTGCTCTACTATTTATATGTATTTATAATATCAACAATATATTTATACGAGGAGCATTGTAATGTCCACACACACAATAGTCAAATTAAATAATTAAAGATAAAGTAATTTTAAGGATACAATATAATATGTACTAGAAGCATAAATGCATCATTGCTCATATTGGAGGCAACGAATCTTGAAAAAAATTAAGAAACGTGAAAGTTTAAATTACAAAAGTAAAACAAAAATACCAAGCCAAATGTAAACAAGTAATAACTGGTTTTGAAGAAGATTTAGGATTGATAGAAAAAAGTACATTTTGATCATTCGAATCTAATACATATTTACCATTCCTGAAGAGTTTATAATGTTTCTTAAATCTCAGGAAATTTAAAATTAAATACAAACAGATGAATATAAAAGTAGCAAAAAGAAAATAAACCTTGCAAGTAAAACCAAACATTTAAACTATGTTGCAAATTTTGCTAATTGTGAGGAAAAAATAAATTGTTGTGAAGAATACTGACATAACACATTAGTAGGAGAAATAACTTTTTGCATGCTTAATTCCTTAGCCGGTGACGAAGTGTGGTCTGATTCAAATTTTTATTCTACAAAAGTGATAACTTATACATAATTGCTTCTCTACAGCCCAATCTGTTGACATGTGTAGTTAGCTTTATCATGGTATCAAGGTCAAAACCAGAAATCGAAAATGAAAAGTATAAATATCATAATATAAATTATAAAATCGTGTTACTGAAAATGTCATAATTTGGTGAAATTAGAACTTTCTCTTCTCAAAAGGAAGACGATAATGGTTCAAATCACAGATCATTTGTCACACCCCTATTTTTCTAGAAAACTCGAGGCAAGTCCCGAACCCGCTAGAAACATTGGAGGGTGAGTGTATTCCCTTTTTAGTTAAAAGAAAATGAAAAACATTTATTAGTTTTGGAAATAAAAATAGGGAATTCACGCTAACGCCACCATTTGTCAACTCACATTCTACAACATGCTCACATATATATCAGAGTACGCAGAAATGGAATATCAACCTGGTAAATAATAGTAAACGCCATGTTTACAAAATACATAATGAGTTACATGCTCCAACAATGATAATGTATATTACATTTCGTTCTTGCCCTCAACGTTGCTCTCGCCAATAGAGCAACAATGGAATATAATATATAAGCCCCTTTTTCTTGAACTGAATCCGAACCGAATACTAGTACAAATCGAACCGAAACCGAACCGAAAAACCGAAATTTTTTAGACTTATAAATCGAACAGAACTATTGCGCCCAAAACCAAAACCGAACGATTTCGGTTCAGGTTCGGTTTTGCCCACCCCTTGTTTGTGTACTGTTATAGAGGCTTGGTGTACCAGTACTCTCTGTATACCGGTATACCACTCTTTGTGCCGGCTTCCAGTGGGTTCTGAACCAAATAAGGAGTCTATGTACCGGTACTCTTTGTGTACCGGTACACACCTTCTATGTACTGGTACTCAAGTCCAAAACTGAATTTCAACGAACAACCAATCAACAAATTTTTCTACCGGGGCGCTACCCCACACCCCGCAAGGGGCTGCTTCCCTTTGACTCCTGCGACCTAACCTGGCAGGTCGAACCCCGTACAACTCTGTCGAAGTGGCAAACACTATTTAGTCATACACACCTCAACACTAACACTCACTCAAGCCCACATTAACACACGATCCTCACAAACTCACAAGGCTCGCTCTCACATCAACTCACAATACACATACGCGCATCCAAATGCAAATAACTATCTCACTATAATTATATCACCTACGCAATAATAATATTATAAACATCAATAATATTGTTATTAATGCGAAAATTTTATTCAGAATTTCCGGGACGTTACATCATTAGTTGTGTAGTATTCTAATAAAAAAAAATTCAATAAAATTAATTGATCTTAAAAATATGAGTTATTACTGTGAAAAATCTCATGAAAAGCAATACAAAAATACCAAACCAAATGTAAATAGCTAATAACCAAGTCTGAAGATGATTTAGGAATGATAAAAAAAAGTACCATTTGATTATTCGAATCTTTTTCATATTTACTGTACCTGAGTAGCTTATAATGTTTCTCAAATATAAATAAATTAAAAACAAAATACAAACAGATGAACATATAAGTAGCAAAAAGAAAATAAGTAAAACTAAACTTTTAAACCATATTACAAATTTTGTTAATGGCGAGAAAAAATAAATTTTGTTAAAGAACAGTGACATGACATCTTAAGTGGGAGAAAGTATAACCTTTTGCATGTTTAATTCCCTAGTTTAGTAAAGAAGTAAGATCTTTTTCAAATTTATATTCTACAAAAATGATAACTTATGCATTTTTGCTTTTCTCCAACCCAACCTGTTAATATGAAAAATTAGTTTTACCAAGGTATCAAGAGAAAAACCAGAAATTGAAAATGAGAAGTATGAACATCATAATAAATTATGAAATGATGCTAATGAAAATGTCACAGTTTGGTGAAATTAGAACTCAATGTTCTCAAAAGGAAGATGTCAATAGTTCAAATCTCATACCATTCTAATAGAATAAAAAATCAATAAAATTAATTGATCGTACGAATTTGAGTTGTTACTTTAAAAAATCTCATGAAAATTATATATACACTAAACATAAACATTAATATGTAATAAAGAAAAAATAAATGAATAAAAAGTTCTAACGTGTTACTATGATACTATTCTTATATATATAATAGCTAAATGTTGTTAGAAATTATAAATGATAACCTACAATCAATTGGTTGGAAAAATTTATAGAAATATCATCATTATCTGCTTTTTCAATAGTAACTAAGTTTAAGCCGTCGAATACGAACAATTATGTATTTCATAAATGCTACATAGTTTAAGTGTGATTCGTTTATCCAAACACACGAACTTCTAGATTGAAGTTCTTATATTAAAAGAAAAAATATAGAAGTTTTATATTATTGAAGTTTTTTGTGCATTTATTGTACAAAAATAATTGAGTTAATTAGAAAACCAAAATAAGAATGAGGCCATGCATCGCACGAGGCTATATATATATATGCACGCAATGCTTGTGAAATTTCAAAAAAATAAAATAAAATAAATATCTTGATAAAACTTAATTAACACTTAGACGTATTTTAACTCATAAGTGATGCAAATACAACAAAGTGGAAAGTGTGTGTGTATGTATATATATATATATATATATATGTATGTATGTATATGCTATTGGAAAATACAATTTAGAAGTTTATTTTGACATACAATTTAGAAGTTTCTTTTATCAAAATGAAACATTCTATAAAAATACGATTCAATAGACAATTTTCAATAAGAAAAAATATTTGAATATAAATAAATTCATCAGTACTAATTTATAAATTCATAATGTATCTAACAATTAATCACATTTAAAGAGTCTTTTTGCTTTACCAACGGGTAAGAGAATGGATTATAAATTGTACTTGGGTGTAACATTAGCCAAACGCTAAACCAAATGGATCTAATTAGCGCAAGAAAGGAGAGAGGGAGAGATAGCAAACCCCGAAAAGATCTCTGGTCTGGAGTATTGATAGGGAGGGAGAGAGAGAGAGAGAGAGAGAGAGAGAGAAGGAGGAAAGGCTGATTGTTCTGGTTTATTTGCAGAGCGTAGACAATGAAATTGTATTATGGGAAGCAAAAATGAAGGAACAATCTCCTGGAGAGGTAAAATTTTGTTCACTTCTTTGTTCTTCTCAAAAATTAAAGTTTCAGTCATTTCCCACTCGGATTGATCTAGGACTTGGTTTATATTCTAGGGCTCAGTTGACATCCTACAAAAGTATCCAGTTCCAGAATGCGACATTTGGTTTATCAAATTCTCATGTGATTTTCATTACAATGCTGCTGCTATAGGTATTGCTAGGTTTATTGTCATCTTATTGCGTCTTATTAATGCACTCGGACTTTGGCTAATTTTTGTCCATCCATACCAGGGAATAGAGAAGGGAAGATTTTTGTCTGGGAACTTCAAACTAGCCCCCCTGTTCTCATTGCAAGGTTCCGTCTTGTTGTCTCTCCCGCTATTTCACAATTCTACTTTTAACCATTTATTGCAAGGTTCCGTCTAGATCGTGAAATTTCACAATTCTACTTTTAACCATTTATTGCAGGCTATCCCATATACAGTCCAAGTCTCCCATTCGGCAGACTGCCGTGTCCTTTGATGGAAGGTAGCATTTCATATAGATTTATCAGGATCTAGTTTTTTATTTTGTTTTGTTTCCCTCTAAACAGGACGTGTAATAATTCTCTAAATGCTGCAGCACCATTCTCAGCTGCTGTGAGGACGGAACGATCTGGCGATGGGACACGGTAGCCACTTCTTGAATTGAGAAGTTGTGTGGATCGTGTTATCTAGTAAGGGACACCATAAAGAACTTCAATTGTGTTTAGTGGGTTACCATGGATGGAGAAAACATGTTGTGTTGCTTGAAATTAATCTGTGTCATATTTAAATTATCTGTAAGCCTTATATGGAACAATTTGAACGGGTGTACTTTCATGAAATGGATGTTCAAAGTCATTGTCCGTATCTTCGGTGACAAAGAGAGTTTTTTCTGTTAGATATCCGTAATCAGATTACTTCCAAAATGAAGAAGCCAAGTGGCTCCAGAAAACAATTGGGTTGAGAATTGAGATCCAGATTCATATATATGCACATATTTCCTGATGTCTTTTACAAAATTGCTGCAGGTGCATACCAAACTTTCTTGTTGCATCAGGCTTCTCATCTATGTGTAACGTCTACACAGCTTCAAAAACTCGAAGTGTTTTTATGTGCCTACACGTGAAAGAATGGGAATCTATATGCTTGGATTACTTCTACCCCAAGAGTAATACGAGGACTAATGACGATAACGAAAATGAGACAACTAACTTGGAGTATACAATCGTGCCATTAGACTTTGTATCCTCGAGTTTTTGAAAAAGTTCTCTAAATTCAGTTAGGTTGCGCGAGGACCATTCTGAAAAATGTACTTGAGCAGTTAAAGCCGCTCACTTTTGAGTCCGAGTCCAAGACAGCCTCCCTCTAGTGCAGCCACCTTCGATGCCAAGCTGGCTTGTGTGCTTTTGGTGGTCACATTAGAGAATGATCGGCTGAACCCTAAGCTGTTTACCCAGCTACTACCTCTACCAAGCTTTTCCAGGCTGAGAATTTACCTTGTCAAAGCTTTCGGTAACTGCAAAATTACTGCTGCTATTAAATCTAAACAGATTCCTTTAGGTACTTGAAATTATGAGAAGATTTGGACACTGAGTAATGCATAGGAAGAAAGAAGAGCTTTTCTCCAAATCATATTTTTTCTAGCATTTAACATTTTTGGAATCGAATAAAAGCAATATTACTTTAATGCAGTCACATAAATTAGTTTGTTTCGGAATAGATGACTTTCCAAGTCAGGTCCCCGGTCACACACGTACGGCAAAAGTGACTTGCACTATAGAAATTTAAATTGGTCCCTATGCTTTCGATTACAGTTGTAATGCGCCCCAGGTTTTGGAAAAGGAACAGAATCGATCCTTGTGCCAGACAAAAAGTCATCCTGAATTATAAAAACCATATCATTCAATTCAGCTTTTTACAAAGCAAATTAGCATTTTTATAATTATTTATGTTGGTATCGCCTTTTATCATAAAAAGTTTTTCCTTTTCGAGTTCTGCGAGAATATTTCCTTGGCAATCACAATTTCACTGATTTGACCCTTTCCCTAATAATTGACAATGTGCCAGGTGTACGTTATGAATTATGATATTTTGAGAATAGGATGAATTAAAGTAACGATTCCTCAAAGTTTGGACCAAAATTCTATTTGGTCCATGATGTTTTCAATTCAAAAATTAATACCCCTAAATTTTTGAATTGTGAGGGTTTGGCTTCGAAGTTTTATGAAAGGTGAGGACCTTTTGTACTTTCTAAGTATTTCCCCAATTACAACATTTGCACCAGATTCGCTAAATGCCAATTTCAAAGTATTTAGCTAGCAAAATTACAAAAAATTCAAAAAATACTTATACATTTGGAGTTTTCGGTCATTCATAATGTGCAAGTCATTTTTGTAAATTTATACTCTTTAAAAATTATATTGACACTTACACAAATCCAATATGACACATTTTGATAGATAGCATATAAAAAAATTCACATACTTGTATGTATAAAATTTTTATTCTTTACCTAAATTATTAGCCATTTTACTCATTAGTTATCTTTATATCTAAATTTAAACCATTGCAACACTGGTAAAATATTTTCCTTCTCACTCTTCTTTACCTACACTTCCTCTTTCAATTCAAATATTTGTATTCTTTTCTATTCCCTTCTTTTTTATTAAAAATTATAATTTTAAATTCGTCAAATATATTTTTGTATGCTATACACCATATAATAACTTGTAAAATATACTTCAAAATGATATTCACATTGACAATAAATTATTTCTTTTGCATAACCTATTTTATAAAAAATAATATTTGGTAATCAACTTTGTTTTTTAAAGATGACTATTATCCATATAAATAATAAGTAAATAAATATAAAAGTATAGTTAAGATCTTAATCATTAGGTAAAATAGCTAAGAGCATTCGCAGCAGATAAGCTAAAAATTCATTTCTAGCTATTTTAACCAATAGTACAAATAATCTTAAAAACATTCCCACATCATATTGGCTAAACAGATTGCTATTTTGACAATTGCCGAAGTAATTTGCTACTAATACCTATTTACTGCAGCACTACTAAAACAATTTCGCCCTCCTCCCCTTCCTTTCTATCCTTTTTTTTTTTTTCGCATATCCATTTTTATTCGAAAAGTTATAATTCTAAACTCATTTCGCTCTCCTCCCCTTCCTTTATATCCTCCTTTTTTCTTCCTCATATCCATTCTCATTTGAAAAATTATAATTCTAAACTCGTTCGATATACTTTTGCATGCTATATACCGAATCAAAAATTACAAAATATACTTCAGAAAGAAATCTATTCCTACATTTATATTTAATGATTTTGTATAACATATTATCAAAAAAATACTTTTGATTATCGATGTTAAGTCATCCTCAATGCTCAAATCTTTCGGCACAAAACAATACAAAATTATCTGTTAGATTTTTTGTAATATGATAAATTCATAAATGAAGAATTTAAGTGGCTCAAGATAACAATTGGGTTGAGATCCAGTTATAAAAATATACATATACATATATGTCAATGTTTTACAAAATTGTTACATGTGCATACAAAACTTTCTCATCTAAGTCTATAAACTCTACACAACTTCAAAATCTCTCTGTATTATATGTACCTATATTGAAAGAATGGCCAAAATATATAGTTGGGATACTTTTACCCCAGGAGTAGTAAAAGAACTAATGAAAACAAAAAAAAGGAGACTCGGTCAAATCTGAGTCCGCAATCGTGCCAATAAACTCTGCATGCCCTCAAGTTTTTGAGAGAGCTCTTTAACTTCGGCAAGTTTGTGCAAGGATAATTCCGAATTGGATACTTGAGCAGCTAGAGAAGAACATTTTGCCTGAGAATCCAAGACAGCCTCCTCTAGTGCAGCCATTGTCGACGCCAAGCAGGCTTGTGGGCTTTCTGTGGTTACATTTGAAAAAGATGGACTGAAACCTATGCTGTTTACACTGCCACCCCTACTAATTTTTTCCGGTCTGAAAATCTTGTCAAAGCTTTCAGTACCTGCAAAGATAAAACTTTTATTAAATCTAAATATGTTATTTTTATATACTGGAAAAGATATAAAAAATGCATAGAAGGATTAAGTTTATGCTACTGTCACAACTTTTTATAGGATTACGATTTCTGAAATGTAATATAAAGAAAAATGTCGGGCCTAATCACTATGTTCATTATCACACGGCTGAGAACACAGTGCCTAATGCAATTAAAGGTGCATCCATATGTGCCAAATGCAGTTCCAAACAATAAATGTTCCAAAGCACGGATTATAAATGAAGATTGTAGCCAGTGCAACCAAATTCCTCGTTAGTTTGGGATTCATCAAAATATAGCTCGACCGGAGTCCCATAAGAATTTAGTTTCTGAAAAGACAAGTCCTTCCAATTCTAGAGTTCCAGGCAAGACATGGTAAAAGAGACCTTTTATGAAAGATTAAAGGCATACCAAGGTGGTTCAATTGATGAATGGCTGCCTGACCAACTGAACCCTCAAGCTTCAGAATCTTCAAGATACCAGCTGCAATCCGACCCATGGAGCCAACTTCAGCTTTGCACAGCGAAGCAAGGTGTTGCAACTCCTCCTTTCTTATAACCACCTCAATCTACGAAAATAAAAAATTACCATCACACGAAATTCATTTGAGGGGATATGAATCAAATACAAAATGATAATCTGATTACCGGTTGTTTAACAGAAAACTTCAAGTTTTCCACTTCCCACTTCATTTCATCTTCCGAGTCTTCGGACACGATTATGCTGGCTTCCATGTTAATTCCACTATAAAACTCATAATCCACTTGGGACACTTTTAGGGGTGTTCCATTCTGAAAATTACACTTCTGCACAAGGGGCTTCAAAATATGTAAACCTTCAATACCAACCTGAAAGCAATCTTCTTCACCGTTAAATCAAATCATTGTAAAAACATGAAATTAAGGTCACTAG
The DNA here is from genome assembly GCA_001753735.1 of Embelia ribes. Lineage (NCBI taxonomy): Eukaryota > Viridiplantae > Streptophyta > Magnoliopsida > Ericales > Primulaceae > Embelia > Embelia ribes. The sequence continues at coordinate 14,559 of MKEJ01054713.1, forward strand.
TACATGCTAGAGCTGGTCTGATTGGTGTTAAAGCAAGTAAAATAGAATCAAGGGCTTATGGCGTAAACAAACAAAAGAAACCCAGGTCTTAGCAGATTTCAGAGAACAAACACACAGTGAAGGGTATTGCCAAACTGCAACCAACTTCGCCGTGCGAAACCACGACCAACTTTGCCGCACCTATAAATACCACCTGACGTTTCTAATATCAGCATATGCTTTGCTCAGTATGATCAGCCACGATGTGGAAAAAGTATACCCCATTATCACTGTATGGGCTGGTCTAGATATCACGACCAATTTTTCAGCTAAATCATTTGAGTTTAATTGAACTAAACCTTGCTAATGAACTGCTTGACTCCATGGCTAATGCTTCAGTTTTGACAAGCTTCATGCGACTGACAACAAAATTGACTGGATAAAGGGTTTGTCAGGGGAAAAGTTTCCTAAAGTTACCTGCTCACTCAAATAGAATCTTACATATCATAAAATTGCAAGTATAACCATGTGTCGCCTAGTCTACTCTGGCAGTTGTGGTAGCTAATTTGTTCTCAGAAAATGATATGTAATCGGATATATTTGATAGCGTATCCCAAAATTTGGGTAAATGTAAAAAACAATTCGTAATATCCAGTGAAATAACCCTAGATCAATTTAATTTAAGGAGATATTTCATATAGCCAGAAGCGGGAACATGTAAAACTTACCACCACCAACTCTAAGGGAAATTTCTGTGGTCTGTGTGATAACTCTTTACAGGTAACCACATTCTTGGAGCTACTTTTTGCTTTCAACATCAAACTCTGGAAATTTGTGTGCCAGCTTCTCTCTTCTCTTTGAAGTTCTCTAGTATTGTGTACCCACAGGCCTTCTTCGGTGAAAGAAGTTTCCTGCACGCCTTCAAGGGCAAACAGCCAATCTTTGAATTCTACAGATAAGTCCACATCATCAGGCATACCAAGGTGGAAGCTTGTCAAGTTCTCATTTCCTGAATTTTCACCTGAGGAAAAAAAAAATTTCAAGGAAACTGGGAATAAATATATATGCCTAGTATTAAGAGAGAGGAAAAAAAGAAAATCATAGTGGGCCATCACAATATGAGAAACTAGAAACTTACTGGTATTGGTCACAAGGAGCTCATCTGCAATAAGAGGAGTTGGTTTGAAAAGTTTTGACAAAGGACCTGAGGATAAATTTTCTAACCCTTTCGTGAGCCCCTTGCCCGGACCTCCATCTGGTCCCAAAATTCCAAATCTATGTAACAGGGCCTCCGCATAATTCATTCCTCCCCCAAGTCGAACACCAGCAATACAAGCAATCAAATGCAAACTGTGGCATTCCAGATCCTGTACCCTATATGGAATCACATGCACCATGCTAATATCCAAGAAGGGGACAGTGGTATTTCTACCATTTACTTGACATTTCACCTTCTTTTGCACCCAGAAGACTGACTTCAGCTGAGGACTTCCATTCTCATTGGCCAAAACCCCATTCCCCAAGGAAGAGAAAGGAACACCATTTTCACGTGTCAAATATCCTTCAGTGTCAGTACACTCCACCTCTACACTGTCCCAACATAAACTGGATGAAATGGCTAAGGCACCACCAAGGGTTCTATGAGAAACTTTGACGAATAGATTTTCACCACGAAACTGAGCAAGTGGTGATCCCTGAATATCTGTAGATGAAGTTTCCAAAAATTTGAGCAGAAGATCATTCACTGCCAAGCTAACAGCAGTATCACTAGGGACCTTTTCCAACAGACTTCCACTAGGTTCCCTTGAAATCTTCTTCAGCTTTCTGCTTGTTCCTATGGCTGCCAACTTTTCACTTACTTTGCCAAAATAGGCATAGAGATCCAGAATGAAAAATAACTGCTCAACTGAAGTGTTGGACAAGTATTGTTTGCATGCAACACCAATTCTGACTAATCCTCCAGGAGGAGGGATATGGATTAATGGACTTCCATCTGCAGTTGCCATAGCCACCTCAATACAAGCATCCTTCAGCTCGGTGCATCTCCACAAATTAGAAGACTTCAAAACTCCAGATGAGTCATTACAAGTATCCAGAGACAAACTAAGAATAGAGGCACTAGTTTCCCACTTCTTTTGACTAGCATCAATAGGCTGATCTTCCCAAAGACAAAAGCAAGCTGGGTCCTTATCCAGGTTCAGTAGCTTGAGCTTCAAGGAAGGGGACTCTGAGAAGGACAAGTTCTCGATATGAACCGTTGCTCCAGTAAAAGAGCCCCTGACAGTGCTTCCATTGGTCATATTACCGATTGGAATCCCAAGGTCCAGAGGAACAGTGATATCCAATCCAATAAGATTGAATTTGAGAGAATTAACTGAAGAATCCGGTACAATAGCACCAGGACTGATTACCGTTCCATCAGCTAGTAAAGAAACAATTTTCAAATACGATCCTTCCTGAAGATGAACCTGATCAAAAAATTAAAAGTTGTTCAAAACAAAGACTATCGTAGATAGCAAGTGTTGAATCATCAACCACCTAAACAGAGTGGAATTTCAAAAAGCTCGGAAAACAAAAAGCAAAAAGAAAACAGAGAAAGAGGAAAGGGGAAGGGAAGAGAAGAGAAGGCGAACTGCATACCGTAAGAGGCTGGCAATTAATAACTGTTTCTGAAGCAAAAGATGGCGGAGCTGGAGAAGGTTGGACCTGAAGGGAATGAAGGCATACTAGTGGAACACCTTCACTTAATTGCCACAGCTTGTCTTCCAGAGGGTAAATTGGAGGACAGAAGCTCTCAGCTGCTCATACAACATGTGCAAGATATCAGTATAACTGACACATACACATCATAATAGCCAACTAGATGTATAAAATTACCAAATTTTGGAATATGTTGAAAACTTTCAGGAGCTGCCTCAGTTGAAGGTTGCACTAAGGTACACGGAGGGCGTGAGAAGGTATCCCTGCATTATCAATATCAACTATGAAAGTTAGATAGAGTGATCTCAAGGATACGAGGAGAAAGTAAAACAAATCAATACATTCAACAACATCAAGGTGTTACGTCTATACCATTTCAAAAATTGCTCGAAGAAGAATAGATCACCTTTCACATAGCACCATACAAAAAAAGTGAGATCTTAAATCGGAAGGCATGATGCGTACTCAATTCACTTGGCAAAACTCAACCAACTCGGTTTTGAACTGAATGGGGTCGTATATATGAAATTTTCTTATCTATATCGTAGAATTTGGGCCACTCTCTTTGTTTAACAAAATTCAATGCAAACATCATCCCTTTCATTATCAAATCAATCAAACCAATTAAGGTTTCCCTAATCCCTATAATCATTCATTACCGTCTCGAACACTTCAATTTGTTCACTCTTCCATATATTCCTATCAGGCTAATTAACTGCTCTCCGTTGTATATAACGAAACCGTCATGAATGAATTTCTCCACTTCTTTCCATCGAAAGATGCTGTACCCTAATTCACCAACGGATCCTATTGGTCCTCATTCTTTCCCTTTCTCAACCTGACTATATTCATTTTTTATATCATGTTTCTTAATAGCTTGACGTTCAATACCATGAATCACCAGAAATCTATTCAGTCCCTTATTAAATTCCCTTCAATCTCAAGGAATACAGAGATATTGGATCTTCAAGTTTATCCTCAAGGCTTGCAGCACCATCAATTTAGAGATGAAGAGTTTCTCTTCTTTGAAAAAAACTAAAAGAGATACAGCGTACAAACACTTTAATCTAGAATTACACACATTGCTAATGAACGAAATTAAAAGTGTCATGTAATATCTTTATGATATGTTGATTGTCAAAATAAAATCCATTACCCGACAACTTCAAAATATTTACTAGCAAAAACAATAATAAAAAAATAAGAACCAGAATAAAGCTTACCTCAAAAAGAGCCCGCCCATCCTCACCTGTGTCCAGCATCTCGTATTTCCTCCATCAGAAACACTTGCCTGCAGAAAGGACAAAATGTCATGCAAAAAGTTTTACAATGCATCAAACTATGGAAGTATTTATTTTGCAAAACAATAGAACATGGTTCATGAAATGCATAGAAAACCAAAAAATGAACAAGGCAAACAGTGAGAATTTCAGTATTAAAGAAAAATACCCTAGAAAGTGAAAGAGACTGCATTAAGAGTTCAAGCCGGAACTCTGCAAGTAAAAGAAAAAGAAAGTAGTCGGAAAAAGCTAGCAATGAAAAGGTATACAATGTGTGCAAAATATTTTGATAAATGATGAGAGAGGAGAGAAAAGGAAAAGGTTAGATTTGAAGAAAAGAGAATCAAAATGTATTTGAATGGAGAAGTACTAACCAACATCTTTAATGCAAAGAAATATGTGGTCCACAATGACGGACACCAGAGAACGTCCTGCTGCTTCTGTAGACAGCTGCAACAGAGGTATACATTCAAGCACAGTACTCACACAGAGAGACAAGCTACTAAATTTTCCAGAGAAGACAGCAGCAAATAATTTGAATGAGAAATTGAGTTTAAATCGTAACATGGGCAGTTAAGAACCTGTTGAGCATTTGGATTAACATCTCCCCTGTTTAGACAGACATATAATCCCGTGAAGAAGCGAAGGAGAGCACGCAATCCTGCTCATGTGACTTTACTATAAGACCTTGCTTGATTATTTAACAGAAGTTCACTTTAAAAGCATAATAATAATATAATAAATATAACTTACCCGGTTCACTTAAAGCAGGGCAAACAACTTCGGTAATATGTAACTGCACCTCAAGCCCCAGAGGACTGTTAAGTTGTGTCCTTTGATTCGTGATCTGATCATTATTGTAAAGTAGGAAAGATACAAACCAAAACAATATAACCAACAGTCCATAGAAAGCATTGCCTCAGGCGAAAAAGAAAAATTAAGATGGATCAGGTAAATGTCAAAAATTGCCATACATAAGCTTGTCCTGACACTCCTTCGATGAATCGCTCGCCACCAAAAAACACTCTTTTGGCCCCATCATTGTCTTTCTTGCAAGACCCGTCTTGGAAAGAGGTAAAATGAGCATCAACCGCAGCAAACATGTCAGGATGAGGAAGAAGATCAACCGATAAAGATTCCCACTCAAGTTTCTGAATTAAAAAAAAAAAAAGGAAGACCCAGCATGTCACTGTTAGAAGAGAATGACAAGCTACAAAATTTTGGTGGAAGGAACTCAGAGAAAAAAATTACAATCCTTGCTCTTATAGTAAGTTGAGCATGTCCAAAGCAGTCTAAAGGAGAGATAGGGAGGGAGAGAGAGAGAGAGAAAGATAGAGAGATGCCAAAGTACATAAAGAAGATACCAACATAATTACCTTGAAGACATAAATGAACTTTTTATCATTTGAAAAGTCCCTTGCTTCCTTCAGATTAACGACCTGGTACAGGAGATCGTTTCAAATTTTTTGGAGTTAATAATATTGGAACTTTCAAAAAAAAAAAAAGAGAGATTGTTTTAAATTTGGCTCTTCCAGTAAGTAGTTAAAGAGTAACTTCAGAAACTTCAGTATTATTACCTGCCAATTCTCATTAGTGGTATAAAGGAAAAGGTTGCGGATGGTTAAAGATGCCATAGGTGATGCCCTACGTTTAACAGAAATTAGATCATGAATAAGTTTACAGTAGTTAAATAAGAAAAGTGAAGAAAAATATATCAACATGAAACAAAGTAAATCGAAATTGGATGGCTAAAAATTCATAACACTGTCACTTTCTGTGCCACTAAAGACAAACACTAACCAAGTTGCACCACCTCTTTGACGATCACCACCATGAGTTTCAACCAGAAGATGGACAGTTCGAACTTCTAAAGTCATTCCATCTGCAATCTAATAAAAACCAAAGGTCAAACAGCGAACAGACACAGGCGTCTACAGTTCTACACGAATACATATTTATCCCTTTGGAGAAAAAGAAGAGAGAGAATACTAACAGATGCACCTGCAAGTAAAAAATTTCACCTCTATGCAAACTTAAAACACTATTAGTATTCAACACTAAATATGCACGGGAGAGAAGTAACCTTATCAGCAAATCCATAGCCACTTCCTTTTCCAGAACTGGGTGATGACTCTTTACTGCAAGAAGAGAGGGAAAGAAACATATATTAGCCATATTTCAGAATCACAAACTGACTTTTATGAAATCAATCTGAAAAAGAAAAGCATTACCTACTTGTGCTTGCACATGCATCCACGTCGTCATTCTCTTTCAAAACCAAATCAAGCTTGTCTATTTGCACAACGATGGGTTCAACTTGTACATAACTCACCGAAGGGAGCTTCCAAAAATAACAGACCAAATCAAACTAAATGAATATTGATAGAAAGAATATAATCATAAACAATGTGCAGATAGAAAGGTACATACAGAGATTTAATACAAAATTTCAATATAAAAATGTGATGGGCATGATCAGTGAACTAAATGTCATGTTGAAACAGTTGAAATGACCCATACATTTCTGCTTACGTAGACACCAAACCGAAACTTAGGTCGAATCACAATATACAAAAAAAATTAGTTTTCCGTTCGAAACATTTTAGTTTCCATGTGTTTCTATCGAAATGGTAATGTTTCCATATCATAATAAGTATTATCAATGCTATAAACGTTTTCTTAGAATACTCTCATGCAGTAATTTTCGCATACATTACTCTAGATTGTTAGATATTTTTCATGTTATCTATTTTAAATAGCCACATTACATTTATCACTACTTAATGCCGATTACTAATTGGCAAATATAACCATTTTATGTAATTTATGAGAATACAATCATTCAATATATTACTTCATATTTTTGTGTTTCTAACTTTTTCTCCATTTCAATGCTTATGAAATGTGCCATTTGGAGCTCATTGAACCAGGTCCACAAAACAAAATTTTGTTCCTTTTGCATAATTCATCACATTGGACTGAAACACACAAAAGAATACAACATATCTTTGCCAAATCAAGAATGATTGCAATTTACTGTAAAATTTGGTTCGCAGCTCATTTTTCTACGAAGAATTGATGGATTCAGCTCATCTTGAGATCAACTAAACAAGTACCAAATCAAAGTTAACTACCATGATCTCCAACTTTTGTATACAAACAGAAATTTCAGTACCCAATAAAGTAGTAACATGTATTATTCATTAGATAAAACCATAAAACTCAGAAATCATAAAAATGAAGTAAAATTTTTATATCAAATCATCCAATAACAAGATTGCTCAAATTGGATCAGCCAGAGACGAATAAAATAAGGAATAGAACCAAAGTCAACATACCACAATCTCCAACTTTCCGACCTTGGCCGTCTTAACATTCAATGCAGGGGGCAACCCAAGACTAGCGTGTAAAGCGTCTCCATTTATATCTACCAAAATTCACAACATTCAATAACCCAAAAAACCAAGGAATTTCAATTCAACAAAATCATTACATTGACGGTATTTAAGCCCACATACATCCTAGCATGTCCAGTAGGATCAATAGATTTAGGTCTCTATATTTAGGGTATTATGGTATAGAGACCGTAGCTAAATAATAAAATAATTAAATTTAATCAAAATTCAATGAAAGAAAATTTTAATCTAAATTTTATCAAACTCCATTTATAGAAGCTTATTTAACTTTATATATATA